>PVKU01004107.1:0-156487 GCA_004027475.1 Anoura caudifer
CAGTAATAGTTTCTAAGACCTGTACAGTATTTTCAAGTCAACATAGTAAGTGGAACTGAGTTGTGCAAAGGGTCATTGTGAGGGAATTCTAAGTGGACACCTTCCACAAATGCAAATAGCATTTTAGAAACCTGTTGTCAAAAGCTGTATATTTTTCTATTCACTTTAGGAATGGCTTTCAGATCCTCTTTTAAGAAGCTGGACTCTTATTTTGTAAAGTAAATCTTAAGAGTAACTTCAAGACATAAAAAAGATAAAAGTGGCTCTGCTCTGTTTGAAGGGAGCCCTGGGGACCGACCCAGTGCAATAGGTTTTGTACTCCCCTAAAATGCTTAGCCTTAACAGTCAACTTTTCTGAAGATTCCTGGGGTGTGGGCAGTTTGAAAGACATCAAGTAGATTCTCCCCCCTCCAAATCTTGGTTAGCTAAGTAATCTCTTAAGCAAACACATCCATGAATTATCTTCACAAAGGAAACTTGGGTGCAGAGTTTGATCAAATGAACACAGAATTCAAATGGGTGCTTAAATGAATTATGCTCAAATCAATTAAAGTCTTTAGTATTTGCTCACTGACAGAAAAGTATGCTTACCATGTTTTTCTAGATGTTGACAGCAGCTGTCCACCAGCCTGGGAACCTGTCTGTAAATAGGATTCAGACTGAGTTTCTTATCTCTAGCTTTTTCTTTTTTATTTTGAGCCTCGGCAGGCAAGGAGAGTTGTAAAGCTTCTAGCAGTCGAGACTGATTGTCATCAAGATCTGTGATAGAGTCCACTGACATTGCACCCTGCAAATCACACATAGATATGAACAAAGAGTGCTGACAGGGAAAATAGAACAGCTTCCCCCAGATGCCATCCAGAAATACTTTTACTTACAAGTATCACACATGAAACCATACTGCTTGATTTAATTGTGCTATTTTGAAAAAGTTAGAAAACCTCTATGACATAGGGTAAGGTAATGGCAGTTACAATTTCAACAATAGACAACATTTTCCAAATGAAAGACAAGAGATGACAAACATATAATTAAAATATTTTGACCCAACCACTTTGCTCCTTGAAACAAGAAAATATCACATACTCAATGAATGAGGTTGTTAGAGAAGTCCTGTGAATGAAAAAAAAAAAAAAAACACCTTGACTCTAGAAAGTAGATTTTTTAAATAGGAGGATTCCATAGAACAGTCTTAGTTTGCTTACCCCCAGAAACAGCACAAAGTACTTTATTAGGGAAGTCATCCCAGAGGATACCTGCAGAGCAGTGGGGAAATGAGAAAGGGAAGGGAAAGCAGATCACAAAACCTGTGACCATTGTGGAAAGCTGGAGTCTAATTGCATGGGGACCTCTGGGAGAGAGTGTGGATAAAACACCTCAGAGGTAAGCCTGCTAAGGTGCAAGGGAGCTTGGGTATTTATACTCCAAGTGTCAACAGTCATTGATTAAGAGTAGCTTCTGTATGGGCAGGGAGGTGATGTTAATGCCTCAGTACTTGAAGCCTGTCACCTGCATGGGTGGGCTTCTCTGGCCATCAGAGAAAGCCTTCAGCAAAGAGATGAGGCACTGGCAGGTAAAAAGAGGGTTGGCATGCAAAGAATTGTAAAGGCTGAGGAGAAGGAAACAGGGAACCAACCATGTCATATAGCCACCCATTCTTTGATGAAGCATAGAAGAAGTTGGCTACTGGTGTCCTGGGAAGGCCTGAACAGAGGAGAGAGTATTTGGGAGGCCAGTTGTGTGGCCCTAGATTCCCAGAAAACTTTAACGTAGAGTTCTGCTGTTATTACCACACATGGGTTTGTATAGACAGTCTGAGAAACAGTGAATGACAGGATTGGAAGAACAATTCCACCATGCAAATTCAGATGTCCCATAATGTCATAATTTCTTCATTTTTAAACATAGCTGAAGCCTTGAAAAATAACACTGATTCAAGTACCCCTCTGTCTTGGAGAGGTCCTGAATGTTGGGAGCTGATTAAGAAATAAGGATTTCAATGGAGAAGTGTCTGGAGTTTTAACTAGGGCAGTAGTCAATGGCTAGAGATGACAAAGATTTGGGGCCTCCAGGAGAAAAATGAGAGAAGATCTCCTGTCCCAGTGATCTAGGAAGTTTTAGAAACATTTATCAACTGACTCAGCCAATCACCAACCAATTATCCTTAAAACTCAGCTTTCCTGGATTGAAATGTGAAATTTGAAATGCCAAATAATAGCACAATACCTAGACAAAATACTCACTTAATAAAAAGTACTATATCAGTATTGATTGTATATACCCACACACCCCCACACACATAATTCTATGTTTGGGAAAAAGGAAGTTCCATTGATAAGAAAAATATCATGGATTATGAAAACCAGCAGAAAGTCACTGGGCCAGGCATGGTTCTTAATTGGAGATGAAGAAATTAACCAAAACATCTAGCCCTGCCCTCAAGCCTCACAGTCTCATGGGAGAGTCTTCTAATACAACAGAAGATTGCAATAGATCAGGATCAATGGTGATGTTGTTGAAAGTTCAGGATATCATGGGTCATATGGGGTAACCAAGCAGAGGCACCCAACAGTTTTGAGAGGGATCAGGGAAAGGCTTCGAGGGTATTCCAGGGCCATATGTCCAGTGTAAATTCTCCCTGAATGGAGTTGTTGACAGATACCTGTACATAAATGATATTTACAGTTTTCATATGAGCAGAGGCTCAAAAAATAACCTTATGCATCTTCAGTTGTCCTAGCATTGGTGACAGGGAAAATGCTGGCTAACTCACCCTCCTCCTGGCCCGAGGAGCTGGTTCTGGGGTGTTCGGGGATGTAGACTCATTTGGTGTTTCCGAGGTGGAGCTGAGAGATGAGTTACTGCTTGACAGTTCTTTGTTCTGTCTTTTATTTCCAAATGGGAGGAGGGAAGCAACAAAATCAGATGCATCCTTTTGTTCGTCCCTCTGTGAGTCCTGCTTGAGTTTATAGGCCCGGTCATTTGCAATGACTTGGGATAAGGGCATTCCAAATGCCTGTGGGATGAATTCTGGAATCCAAAAAACAAACATTCATTTTCAGAGAAAGACTGGACCAGTGAAGACTCTCACTCATGTTTCAGACCTCAGGGAAGACATATTCAAATGACTGTTTTCAGAAGAATTGATTGCTCAATCAAAATACGAAGATGACTTTTATGTGTATCAGAATGGCCAAAGATTCTATGTCAATAAAGAAAGCTAGTATGTATAAAGAATATAGATGTTAGAAATCTTGTTCTCTAGTTTTTCTCACATATCTGAAGTATGTTCTAAAGAAAATAACTTTACAGAGAAATCTGATGTTGTTGATAGAATGTGCATAATACTTTATCCTTGAGTACACAGTTTTACAAACTGTTAGTCTTCAATTTGTGTCTCAAGAACCCCCAAAACTTACAAGGTACGGCAAGACTCTGCATTTATACATTCATTCAACAGGTACTTATTGAATACGTATCATGTGCCATGGCAAATTACACAATGGGGAGTGCAGAGCTTATGAAAAGTAGGTCCAGTCCTTGGTCCTGAAAGGTTTCAGGAATCAGATGTGTAAAGAAACGTAGTAGTGTCTATCATGTGCTAAAATAGAGAGATGCGTGAAACAAAGACTGAAATTCAGTTAAGCACATACGCTTTTAGGTTCCTAGTAAAAAAGCCAGCATGTAAAATGATAATCCGAGAGACAGAAGAGCAACTTGGGAAGAAGTTTGCTCTTTTTTTCTGGTTGGGGCTGTCACTCTCCTCATCTGTATTCAAGCCATTCTGCTGGTATCATGCAGAAGTGGATTCTCACCATTAAACATCTGCTGAAGGGCCCAGGATACAATTTGTTAAATCCTCTAGTAAGGGCAATTTTGAGAAAGGAGAATAATGCAGAAATCTATGGCTTTATTTGGAAATGTACATCCAGTTGCTTTCAGATTCTCTGTAGTAACTTGTATACCCAAATTGTAAGCACACCAACCCTTAGGGCCAGGCTTTTTATTGGCAACATTTTAGATCCATGCTTAAAAGCATTAATAATTAAATTATTCCTTTTAGACTCAAAATTAGATCTCCTAGCAGCAGCAAATTGGAGTCTTGCCTCTCCATTATTTTTATAACCCCTATGAACAAAACCAGAATGATCAAGAAGAAACATTTCTAAACTTGTTTGTTCTTTGAAGGGAAAAACTAGCATAATCAGGTGGAAAGAGGCTTTAAAAGGTTTTCTTCTTTGACTATGGCAACATTTTTAACATCAGTAAGCTAATGGCCAACTCTACATTAAAGGCAGAAATAACACTTGAAAAATCTGCACCTTGGTTCTATCAAAACATGCGATTCATTTTGAAGTGGAAAATGAAAACTTCAGCACTTTCACTCAGCATTTTGGGATTTTTCAGAGGATGCTTACATTTTCCATCAACAAACCAGGTGGCATATAATAACACAAAAATAATTTAGGAATCTGTTTTGAATGATCAATGTGGACAGTGTGGCAAGATCCAATACTCACTATTGATGAAAGACCACTTCCACTACTAGCAAAATTAGAGACCAAAGGGGACAATACCAGACCACCTGCTGTGCACCTCAGGATTTATTATGTAAATCAGCACTCTCTTGCCTATGGGAATAATCAAATAGTCCTACTTCAGAAAGGTTGGGGAAAGTAGAGAAACATGTGGATGGCAAGGCTGACTGTTACATGGAATATATAAAACCTGTTAGGGGATAATAACAGCAACAAGATATTAATAAATATATCAAGTGACATGTCTGCTCATAAAGGCATGCTCATAGCAGAATTTAACATGAGATGTAGACTATGAATTTCTCTCCTAGCCATGTTTTCTATACAAGGAAAACAAACCAGTCTCATTTAGAGATTTCTAATATCCCTAGGGGGAAAAAAGATGAAAAATGGGTTTTCTTTGGAATCTGTCATTTTTTATATTTAAAAAATTTTTGTTCAAGTACAGTTTTCTCCATTTTTACCCCACCATGTCCCCCTGCTCCAGCTGTCCCCACCTCCCACCCTCGAACCTGCCCCCTTTGGTTTTGTCCATGTGTCCTTTATACATGTTCCTTGATGGCCCTTCCCCTATTTTTACCCATTATCACTCTCTACAGCTAAAGAAAACAGCAGTAAAATGAAAAGGGAACCAACCATATAGGAAAATATATTCGCCAACAATACCTTGGACAAGGGTTTGATTGCCAAAATATGTAAAGAACTCACACGACTCCACACAAGGAAGACAAACAATCCAATTAAAAAATGGGCAAAGGACTTGAACAGATACTTCTCCAAGGAGGATGTACAGAGAGAGGGTCCAGAGACATACAAAAGGAATCTGTCATTTTTAATATCTGGAAGTCTGTCATTCTACTTGTAAATTAAAATAATTGAATACAAATTAAACAGGTGGATACATGAAGTCATTCTCCCCAAATTTTTATTTTTCTTTTATTCACATTCAAGAGGTGCAGCCACCTATAACAGATTTTTATTTCTAATAAGCTTTCATTCCTGGCTGAGTTTATGCTTTTGGTAATAGGGTTCTGATATAGTCTTTACTTTCTTGTTGCTTTCTCTTGAGCACTCTTATAAGCTCCAGAAATGAGACCTCTTTATGGCTCTAAACTTGTGTTGCAGCATCTAGTTTCTGTAAAATTCTAGGCAGAATTCCTTGAATATTATTGCTTCTCAAATTATGGCTATTGTGAAACTGAGAATTCATCACAAGTATATTGAGCAAAACCCTCCTTTATGTATAAACTGTTGGGCATCCATGCTTATCTGTGGGTTCAAAGCTCTTCTGTTACCATAAAATAGGAGCCTAGAAATTCTGTGATGATAGCAGCTAATAAAATTGATAATAGGTTTTTAAAACTTAAGGACATTACCCAAGACTCACTGTTTGGGGGCCAGGGACACCGGATCATGTTCTTATCTATGGTATGCATTCACTAAGGAGACTGCTTCTCCTGTTGTCATCTTTAGTAACAAACATTTGCTTCCCCTACCCATGAACTGTGGACTGGAGATGGAATGTCATCCTCTTTGCTCCCTACTGCAACTTCCATATTATCAACATCCCACTGCGTGGCAGAAGTTTGCTATTGTAAGTTTCTCCTTGTCTCCTGCTCATTGGTTTCTTCTACTGTCCCTGACTTTGACTCATGGTATGACCACCCTAATCTACCATCATCCTGGGTGGCTTCGATATCTACTTAAATGACCCACCTGATTCTCTATCCTCCCATCTTCTCGACCTTCTCTTCTTCTCTTACGTTTTCATGTGTGCCACCTTTTTCATCTACTCCCTCCATCCTATCCTGGACCTTGTCCTGAGCAGAAATGGTTCCACCTCTAGAATCAGGCTTCTTCCCAGTCTTGTCTTACCCAACCCCAAGTTCATGTTTTACACTGTGTTGTGGCAATCTGTTTAAACAGAGCATTAAGCCACCCTTTCCTCACTATACTTTGATAGTGTCTCAATATTCTTAGCATATAGACCAAAAGCTGTGTTGTGACTCACTCACGCTTATGGAGGTAGTTCCTTCCTACTCTTTTCTGGAATCACACTCTCCCTGGTTCTCTCGTCTCCAGTAACAGCATTCATTGACAGCATTCACTGCATTTTTTTTTTTCAGAATTCCTACATAGTGATAACCAATACTTGATTTTTCTAATGCTATTTAATACAATGCAAAATAAACTTGTATGAAGTATTCCTATATGTCAGCTCATATGTAGTAACCTATTTAGACAGTCAGGAACAATAAAACATGGCACGTATGATTTCAGCAAAAAGAAAGGTGCCAGACCTGAACAATCCCCAGATTTTATGTTGATAAATATATGGCATGATCTGAAAACATGCTGTGTAGAGGGGGCCAATCTCCCAGACTTATGCCACAATAAAACACATTCTCCTGGTGCTTTGATTGGGAACCACATTAACTGGAACAAAGTAGTTATTTTTAAACTTTTACTCCCAAGGTGATTTCTTTTTGATAAAAGCAAGAAATTTTCTAAAGTTCTAAAAGGTTAAAAACTTTTCTTGGTTGCCAAGTAGTTAAGGTAAGAGAAATTAAAGGCTTGGAACTATTCTGTATGAAAGTACGTTTTCTGAACCAGCATCAGTCTTGAATTAATTTCTATGTAAAATCAGAAGTCATATGGGCACTGCTTAAGTGGTAGGAGGGATGCAGAAGTGTCACATGATCTGCTGTATATTGTGTTAAGCAATTAAATAAAATACAGGACATGATTCATTCTGATCGAATCAATTAGTATAGCAGCATACCAAAGATCTAGTGAATCTCTATTGGGAAAGCAATTTGATTCTAATAAGATGCTCCTATTTATTTTTAGATGATCTAAACCAAGAGGTCATTTAGAGTTTCCTGTTTTCCTTATTTTACTCTTGGGTTCAAATGATTATCATTTTTTACATGTGCAGCTGTTATGAACCCAAATGATAATATTCAAATAGAAGAAAATAATGTGAACTGATTACAACTATGCAAGATCTGCATGTTGCCCCCTCACATATTGGTTCCCAGGACATCCATGCAATGGATGTGTTGACATAGACAGGGCTTTATGTTTGGAAAAGATGACATACAATTAAGCTTCACTTAAGCCTAGGACATCTTCTTTTCAAATATCATAGTTACTTTAAAAAATAAAAATCTTATTTTTCATGAAGCCTGATATTTCTCCCCTTAGTTGCATGGGTGATATCTTTTCTTTGGAATCATCAGGACCTATTTCTCCCCAGTCAGCTCTCTGTGCAGCCTGATAGAACACTGACAAGTTTTCACTGAGCCTGTATAATATATAAATATGATTTGCTCAGAAAAATGTACAATGGCCCAGTGCATATTCGATTACTTCCCCTTCCTTCAGTGCTCACTCACATTATTGCTTCCTGCTGTTTTGTGTTATAAGCAAGCACACATACATCTCCCTCTGTTGTGAGAACTCAAACATCTCCCACAAAAATGCTCATCTGCTTAGTCTAGCCTGAATGAGCACTTCAGAAGAATCACCTAAAGTCTACATTATGAGTATTCAAATCCCTATATAAATATCATCATCCTAGAATAATCCAATTTTATTTATTTACTTTTTAAAAAGATTTTGTCTATTTATTTTTAGAGAGAGAAGAGGGGAGGGAGAAAGAGAGGGAGAGAAACATCAATGTGTGGCTGCCTCCTGTATGCCCCCCAACCAGGGACATGGCCGGCAACCTAGGCATGTGCCCTGACTGGGAATCTTACCAGTGCACCCTTTGGTTCTCAGGCCAGCACTCAAAACACTGAGCCACACCAGCCAGGACTAGAATAATCCAATTTTAAAGAGCACACATTACTTTAATGTGCTAATCTAGCCAGGTAAAGGCAGTCTGTGACAGGAAGAGAATGAGTAAAAACTAGTTTACAAAAGCTATCCTGACTACTAATATTAATTTAAAAATCAGGGCAAGAACATAAACTAATCAAATAGAATACAATTTATCAGACAATGATAGGTTGCTGGACCAAGAGTTAGCACCCTTTACCTTCATTATTCCTGTAGCAGATTCTGCTGTGATAGGACATGGCCTGGTAGGTTTACTGGTGAATAAGGACCAGAGTTCTCATTTAGAAGTTGCACATTAGTAGTGGTAAAATTACTCATGCCCAGTGCACCTACAGATCAATGAAATCAGACTTTCTTGGGTGTGGGATTGGACATTGAAAATGCAAAAGGTTTCACAAATTATTCTACTATGCAATCAGAAGTAGGGAATCATGGGCATTCACCCCCTTTCCTCCAGTTTGAAATAAACAATCTAAATGTCTAGAGATATTTTGGTAGGAGGTGTTATTGGCATCTGTCTAGTGGGTAGAAGCCAGAGATGTTACAAAACACCTCACGTGATGTACAGGATAGCCCCCACAACAAAAAATTATCCAGTCTAAAATGTCAATAGTCCCAAGGTTAACAAATCATGCTCTATGGGAAGTAAAGCATTGATTTTCCATTCTTCAGACTTCTTTATCTCTTTTACCCCAAAGAAGCAAATGTCATGATCTTCTAGGCATGGTTCAAGATATGCATGTGGAGTCTGGGATTAATGATGTGGACTCTGTGTTCTCCATTAGTGATTACAGTGCATGTATTTATTATACCTTCAGTTTATTGCCTTCCATTAGTTTTCAAGCAGAAATTCAATAGTTATGAAAGAACACCTAGGTGAGGCATATGGCTCTCCTTACTCAACACTCATTTACTATGTCACATAAAATGAAACTACATTCATATGAGCACACCATTCAGCAGCCATTTCATAAGGGACCATGGAAACAAACAAAAAAGTTGCACTGTGCTAATGGGGGCCAGGTGTCTACTGTGTGAACTCAATGCGTATTGTTTGAAATGACCACAAATACCTTTGAAAGAGTGGCTAAAGTGTCAATTCCCTAAATAGACATAAAAGGGGACACAAAACACTATGGATATAGTCAACAATTCCCAAAACATATAGGGCAAAGAATAAGTATGCTATGATCTAACATAAAAATGCTGAAAATGGCTCATCTTCAGTAATCCATGAAGATGAAACTGTTTTTTTAGTAGTCATGGTAGGCGAATCCAAACTCTTTCTCATTCAACTAGCCCTGCCTAAATATCTGGATTTGCCAGACAGCTGGTTAATGTTAGAGATGCTATCCATGGCTACTCAACCCAGGTTTTCTCTATGCATAGCTGATTGGCCAGAATCATAATTGGAACCATAAACTTGGCTGAAGTCACATTTTGCTCAAACCAGTTGAACTCATCAATTCAGTACAGGGCCACTCAAACACAAAGGAGTAGACCAAAACAGTTCTTAATGACATTCCATCATAGAAATCCAGTTTACATAATAGAGTTGAACCACATAAATCTATGCAATTCAAAAATCCCACCAAATTCAACCATTATGTTCCATGGAAGATGTATTCACTTTAGTTCATTCTTTCCCTTACCTTTGTCTTTGTTTTTCTCCTTCCCCAATGAATCCAGTTTCTTTCTCAAAGATTTCTTCCTCTTTTGTCCATCTGTAAATATTTAAAGAATGAAAAATTGTTAAAAACAAGCATAGAAGTAATATATTTTTTAGATTACTGTACATTGCAAGTGTATTTATTTATTTATTCATTCATTCATTCATTTATTTATTTATATTGTTGTTCAAGTGAAGTTGTCTCCATTTTCACCCCACTATGCCCCACTCTGCCCCAAGTAATATTTTACATTATCAATAACTTTGTTAGAGCGAAAGTATGACTTTTCACTTACTTCACTCATAATCTGACATTTTAAACAGAGCAACCAGTCTGAAAATACAAGAAAATCCCTGACTTGGACTACACACATTACTAGATTATTCGTATATGTATACGGTCTTAAATTTTGTTTTAATCATGGAATGTACAGGAAACTTACCTCCTTGGTAAGTAATTTAGCTTTGATATTTTAGATATGTTTGTTTTTACTATTACATGATTGTCTTCCTATTTTTCATGTTTATGCAAACCAATTTCATCTTTAAAAATTTGTTATTGAATTTATTGGGGTGACATTGGTTAATAAACTTATATATGTTTCAGGTGTAGTTTTATAATACATTATCTGTACATTGTGTTGTGTGTTTACTCCCAAAGTCAAGTGTCCTTCCATCACATTTGTCCCCCTTTACCTTATTCTACCTCCCTCACCCCATCCCTCAAGTAATCACTATACTGATGTCTGTGTCTATGAGTGAAATTATGCTAAGTGAATAAGCCAGTCAGAGAAAGACAAATACCATATGATTTCACTTGTATGTGAAGTCTAATGTAGAAAATAAGCTAAAAAACAAAATGGAAATAGATTCATAGATATGGAGAACAAACTGACAACTGTGAGAGAGAAAGGGTGTTCAGAGGCTGGGTGAAAAAGTGAAGGGACTAAGAAAAAAAAAAAAAAAAAAACAATGTTATCTTGAATCAAGTCTCCATGAAAGGAAAGTCAACAGTATATATGGCTTTGACATTCATAAGGTGGTAAAGTGTAGCAGAAGAAAGAAATGAATTTGGAGATTATAGAACTCAGATCTAATTACTACTATATCATTTACTAACTGAAACCTTGGGCAAGTCTCAGTGTCCTCATCTATAAAGTGGGAATTCCATAGGGCTGTTGTTAGAATTAAATGAAATGATACATATAAAGTGCTTAATGGGGACCCTGACACATAAATTCAGATGTATTTTCTTTTGGAGGAGTTGTATAGTATTCCACAGTGTAGTATATTAAATTACAGTATACTGTAATTTAATTAAGCATTCCCCCACTGATGGACATTAGGGTTGTTTCTAATTTTTCACTATAATAAGTAAGGCATATGTAGCATATTGTACTTGTAACAAATGCACTTAATATGTCTGTTTAACTCACCAAATAATAAAGATACCACTCATATCAGTAGGCAGCTGCAATTGAATTCCTGGGATGTCATCATAAAATATTGGCAGTCATTGCAAGAATGCATTTTGGGATTATGCAGCTGTCAACTTAACATGTGGGAGATGAGAATCGGGAATCCACACTGTGATCAAATAGGAGAAACACAGTCCATGCTATGGGAAACTTATGTTTAAAAGGAGGATTAAAATTGTTTCTTTATGGGATAAACTAAAAAGTGTAGTAAAGAAAGACACTCAGCCCAATAAAATGTAAAAGCAAGGCTCTGATATCAAGAAAAGACTAAATATGCATTCTTCAACAGAAATGAGCATTCCTGAGAACCTCATGGGGCTGCGGATGTTCCCAACTCCACCTCTCTGAATTTTTGGAGTCAAAAGATATAACAGTATAATCAGCAGGCACATTCAATACCTCCTTCCTTTCAAAAAAACAAAAACAAATATTTCAAAAATGATTCTCCACCCATAAAATGGAAATAGTTTATAAGAGTCTTCACTCTTGCAGTTGTGAGACTGGTATAGGGAAAATTGGTTGCAACTGTGGCAGGGACTCATCAGTCTCTTTCATCATGTATATGTTCTTACCCTCCATGTCTAGAAGACAGTCTAACTATGGGGACTACCACAACTTATTATATACATACAGATAATAAACATACTAACTTCACAAGATTCTAAACTGTTCTCCAAACAGGACTGACAGGTCTTCTGCTTTGTTAGCACTTTGTTTATCACTAGTTCATACCACCAAATGTATTTGACTGTAACAAAAGTGTATTTATTTAAAAAAATACTACCATTCCTTCATTTTAATAGTTGACCTGGAAGAATAACTAAATGATACATGAAAGCATAAAAGATTTATTTTTCATAACCATTGGGCATACCCTACAATTTAAACAAACTGAAAGAACCAAAATAATATTCTCCAGTTCCATCCAAGTTGTCACAAAAAGGTAGGAGTTCCTTCTTTCTTCCTGCTGTGTAGTATTCCATTGTGTAAATGTACCACATTTTTTGATCTGCTCATCTACTGGTAGGCACTTAGGCTGCTTCCAGCACTTGGCTATTGTAAATAGTGCTGCTATGAACATAGGAGTGCATAGGTTCTTTTGAATTGGTGATTTGTGTGGAAGTAGGGGGTGGTATGGGCAGAGGGGGAAAATTGGAACAACTGTAATAGAATAACAATAAGTAATGATTTTAAAGAAGAACCAGAGCAAATATAGAATAGGAGACATTTCTTTTGAGATAAAATGATTTATAAACTTCTTCTTAGTTAGGAGGTATGTCATATATGCAGAATTGTATAAATACAAATGTACAGTTTAAATAATAATTAGGAAGCCAACTTCCACCTAATGAATAGCCAAGTTCAGATGTAAACTACTGCTAATACCAAGAAGCCCTGGTATGTGCCTCCCTCTCCCTCAACCCAGGTCATCACTGGTCTGATTTTTGCAATAATCAATTTTCTTTCTTTTTTAAACCATTTTACTATCAATGTATGCATTTACAAAAACTATAGTTTATTTTTCCTGCTTTTGAATTCACACATACAGAATTGCATTGTAGGTATTCTTTCTTGCTTCATTTATTTCATTCATCAACACTTCCTAAAATTCATCCTGTTGAAGCAGGTAGATGGAGTTCACTCATTTTGTTTGCTATTCAGTGTTTTCCTGTATTAATATACCACAGTTAATTTACCCATTGAATGGTAGATGGAAATGTGAGTTGTTTCTAGCTTGGGACTATTAGGAACAATGTCTTTGAAAAATTTTGTTCATATCTTCTTATGAATATGTACAAGATTCTCTCTAAGACAATGGTTCTTAAAATGTGGCTCTAGGATTAAGAACATCAGGATTGCTTGGGATCTTATTCGAGATGCAAATTCTATGCTTCCATCCCAGATCTACTGAATTCTGGGGTGGGGATCAGCAGTGTGTTTTACCAAGCCCTCGGGGGGATTCTGGTTCCCACTAAAAGTCTGAGAACCACAGTTCTAGTGGATATGTGTAGAGGATACATTGCCAGGTCAGTGTGTATGCAATCTTAAAGGTTTGGGCAGGTAACACTGAAATCTTTTCAAAGTAGTTTTGGCTAGTTTATTCCCACCACCAAGAGAGCTTACATAGTCTCACAAGGATAATATGGATTTCAAATTCCAAAACTCCATACATTTTCTTAAAGCCTCCTTATAGGAAAAATGTGACCTTTGTCAATATTGACCTACAATTTTTTATGTTATGTTATTTTATTTTATTTTTTAAAACATATTTTATTTATTTTTTTATTTTAATTGTTGTTCTTGTAGAGTTTTCTGTCTTTTACTCCCATCCCAGCCCACTGCTCCAGCCCTTCCCACCTCCTTCCCATTTCCACCACCCCCCCAGTTTTTGTCCATGTGTCTTTCATACTTGTTGCTCCAAACCCTTCCCCTTTTCCCCTGAAATTCCCTGCCCTCTCCCCTCTGGTGACTGTCAGCCTGTTCTCAATGTCAGTGTCCTTGGTTATATTATGCTTGTTTGTTTGTTTTGTTGATTAGGTTCCTGTTAAAGGTGAGATCATATATGATATTTGTCTTTCACCTCCTGGCTTATTTTGCTTAGCATAATGCTCTCCAGTTCCATCCATGCTGTCATGAAGGGTAGGAGCTCCTTCTTTCTTTCTGCTGCATAGAACTTTTTTAAAAAGCTTAACTATTTACAACAATATTATCTTTTTCATTTAATAAGACAGAAGTGAATGTTATTAACAAGAATGAGATGAAATGATGGGTGATGTGTAATAATGTGAAATGATACATTGCTTTATGTCATTTTGTCATTTAAAACCATCAGGAAAATGACCAGAGCTGTGAAATGAAACTGCTACCTTCTTTTTTCCCCTTGTGATCAATTAGCAGTCTGGTTTTCAAGTCTCCAGTTTTTGAAGACTGTTGTTTATTCCCATAGATCATAGAAAAGCTGCCCAAGAGACTGACAGTTTATGTGCAACCAGTGCTTTGGATGGCAATAAGTGTAATAAGTGCCCTTCCACAGTTTATAGAAATTTAAGCTTCCTAATTATCAATACTACACAGCAATGTTTTAAAGTGCAAATGGTAATGAGCACATGCTTGCTAACTGCTTCCATGATGTGCATTGTCTTACAGGCAGCAGTGAGCTGTAGAGAGAACTTGGGTCACATGTCCTAATCAAAGGTTTTTTGGAACAAGAACTTGGGGATTGGATTTCATATACCCTCCTTTCCAACACACAGACAGGATATGTCCCACACACATACAGGACAATGGCAGATTGCAACGTAGCAAGCCCTCCACATACTAGTGACCCCAAAGCAAAGGAATCATCAGTATGGGATGTGGTTGATCTGAGCATCCTTTTGGGGGTGACCAGTACCACATAGGGCCTTCAAGAGGCTTGAGAACAAGAAAACATGAGATTTATCCTCTAGGATATGCTTTTCATGAACTCATTCACTCACTGTCAGTTGGAGTTCCATTTTAAGACTTGTTTCTCTAGCTAGACTAGAAGCTCTCTGAGGGCACAACCATGTCTTCTAGGCTTTTGTCTTCCTCCAAGTCAATAGCATGGAGTGGGGCACACCATGAGAACTTGTTAGCTCCACCCATGGTCAGAAGTAAGATGGAGGTTTGGGGTTGATTCTGAGAGAACCCAGGGCCAATGAAGTACACAATTGCTAATTTTAAGGTGATTAGTTTCAGGGAATGTGGGTTATAAAACAGTATTTTCCATATTAAATTGATTTAATTGGTGATGGAAGAATAAGGGTTACTTTGAGGGAAAGGATATTGCCTGAAAGGGTATAAAGGAGCCTTCTGGGTTTCTGGGAATGTTCTACGTATTGATCTGATTGGTGGTTACATGATTTATACATATTAAGAACCTATCGAGTCATACCTGTATACATTGATATTTATCCACATTATTCTATATATACGTTATTCCTCAATGAAAATAATATCAGAAGACTATCATTTTAACAGAATGGCACAAACATCATAATTACATTAACTGAATAGGTCTGAAAACTCAGCAAGAAAGTCTTGCACAAGAAAGTCTTACACAAGAAAGTTCTTTTTTTCACAAAAGAGTTCTTGACTATTTAACTCTTCTAAATATCTAAATACCTATGATCTCTTCAGACCATCATGACTTCTCTGTGATGTAGGCATACAGTAGAAATGAACAGCTCATGTTTATTGAGCATGTACTATAAGTTAAGTGCTTAGCATCTGTGACCTTATTACATCCTCACAGGTATATGAAGCCCACACTATTATTTATTCCTGTTTTACAGATGAAGAAACTCAGTTTAGAAAAGGTTAAGTAACTTGTCCAAGGGCAGAAGTTGGGAAGCAGTAAATTCAGAACTTGCACTCAGGACTATCCAACAAGAAAGCTGGTGCTCTTAACCTCTACTTGTGCTGTAGTGAGGAAAATGTGCCTATTTGGGGGATGTGACATTAAAGGCCAGATATATGGACTAACATGCCCAAGGTAATACAGAGTTAGAAAGGAAAGAGAAACACACAGTTTTAAGCTCCAATTCACCAGAATTGCCGTGAGTAATTTTTGCATCTATATTATCTAATATACATCAACATACAATCAACTGAAGTAGCTTTTTGGTTGACTCGTTTTACAGTTGAGGGAACTGAAAATCAGAACTAAAGCAAATGGTCCAAAATGCAAAGGACTGGTAGGTGTTGGAACTGCAATTTAAACTCAAATTCCAGCTCTTTCCAAAAAGCCCAGCTCTGTCTTGAGAGGAATAGATAGGAGAAGAATCCAGATATCTGTGATAAGAAGCTCAAAATCCTTTCTGTAAGGTCACTTTACCTCTGCATCATGAGAGATGGTTCTAGAGTTATTTCAAAACAATGGATGTTCATCTGTGAGGGTCATTAAGACTTTGCCCTCCCAAAAATATGAGTGATGGACATGAAGATGCTAAGGCTCATTCCTTACCAAGGCAGTCACAGGGAGTGTATATAGTCAGCCTAAATCCACAGGTGCACCTGGATATGGAAACAGGGCATTAACATTTAATTAAGCCCTTCACTTGTAGAGCTCCATAAAGATTACATTACTGGAAATAACAACAAGTCACCTGCACTGAGATATGAAATAAAGGAAGACTTATTAAATGTCTTCTAGGGACAAAACCCTAATACTTCTATAGACACAGGCCAAGAACTAGCCTGGTGGGTGCAAAATAAACATATTTATTCCCCCACTGTTTGGGCGTTTAGCCCTCACAGTGATTTATAAAAACTTGAGCTCTAATGCAAAATCTTGTTCGGTTCACATACATATCTGGACTTCTACCCACTTGAGGAATACGGAAAAGTTGGCAGCAGTGGTTCTCAGATTCTTTACACTTGCCCCCTGGCCAGCAGAGACACCTGGGCTGTCCGGGCCACTGCACACCTGGCAAGCCTTGGAGTTTGCAACTCTGTCCCACCCGAAAAGGAAGTTTCTAGGTTGTTTCAAATCTTCAAAAAATTCCTGTTGAGAAAAGTTTGAAGGAATGCTTTTTGGCACTACCTCCCCTGCTGTTCCCAACCACAGCTGTCTCATTATTTACTTGGACCAGAAAAATAGACTCTCAGAGAATGCAAACCAAAGGAATTCATCAGCAGTGAGGGGAGCTCAGTTTAAAAGTGAGGAAAATGGTATAAAAGAGACAACTGGGTGGTAGAATGAGAAGTAGCCCTTTAGAAACTGCACATAATCTATGCCAGGGTTTCTTAGCCTGGGCACTAGTGATATTTGGAGCTGGCTAATGCTCATTCTGAAGAACTGAACTGTGCATGGTAGGATATTTAGCAGTATCCCTGGCCTCAGTTTACAACATATCAGAGTACCCACCCACTCGCTGATGACAACCAACTATGTCTCTGGACATCACCAAATGTTCCACAGGGGCAAAATCACTCTGTTTGAGAACCACTGTTCTATGCATAACTCTACCTAAAGAGCAGCCATGTACTCAAACCATGGGACATCCAAACTACAAATTATTCACATTGCCCCACCTGTCACAATGTTCAATTTATATCTAATCTCAATTTGTTTTAAACAGAACAATAGAAAAATGTTTATAAATTATTGAGCCTTTATATGCCAGGTTGAATTTTGGGCAAAGTAACAATTTCCCTCAATTTATAAAGAAATGTAAGCATGTCTATGTGCATCCTTCTACCAGATTCCTACAGTTGGGGAAATAAAGCAAGTTCCTTGAGTTTAAAAGTGAGGAAAATGGTATAAAAGAGACAACTGGGTGGTAGAATGAGAAGTAGCCCTTTAGAAACTGCACATAATCTATGCCAGGGTTTAGCCTTCTATTTCCGAAGCCTTCTATTTCTTTGTATGAAACATTTTTTTCTCCTTTAGGGGCCAGATCAGGTGTGGAACAGTACCTGATGATGACCAGTTAATGAACGGATGTATGAATGGAGTTTCTTTAGCCTGCAGGGAAGACTCAGGGGATACTATAGGTTTTTACCTTTTTTTTTTTTTTTAGAGTACTAAACATGGCTACGTGGTAGGAAACCGGAGTCTCCAGCCTGCAGCCACATGAGTGGGCATGAACACTGATCCTCCAGCCCAAGACAAGCCTTCAGATGACTACAGTTCCAGCTGAGCTTGATAGCAACCTCATGAACCAGAATGTGAACCAGAACAACAATGCTAAGACGTTCCCAGATATCCCCAGCCTAACATAGTCTCCAAAACTGTGTGGGATAAGAAATGTTTGTTATTTTTATAGAAAAGGAAAAAGAAAAGAGGCCTAGCTAAATGCATGTGGTATACTGGATGGAATCCTGGAATAGAAGATATTAGTGGGGACACTAGTAAAATCTAAACAAGTCTTTAGTTTGGTTGATAGTAATGTATAAATATTGCTTTCTTAGTTGTGATAAATGTACCTAGGTTATATATGCTATTGTTAGGGGAAGCTGGGTGAATTGCATAAGGGAACTCCGTATTATCTTTATAACATTTCTGTAAATCTAAGTCATTCCCAAATAAAAATTATTTTTAAAAAAGTCCTTTATCCCAGCCACTGGATTTATTCAAGCAAAGGTTGAAAACATCTGTCAAGCATGTGAGAAAGAGGAAGGTTTTACTGCTCACTGAGGCACTTCTGAAACCTGCAGACTGGAGAGCTCAACTTTATGGCAAGAAGCTGACTCACAATGCAGAGTTTCTCACCTGGCTGAAACTATTGAAATACTCTTCCTGATCACATCTCCCTGACCTGAAAGAAAACAAGTGTCTAGGTCAATATATGACATCCACTATATCTGCCATTCTAGTGTGGCATGTTTTCTGGAAAGGGAGTGGACACATGAGACACTTGAGCAGGTTTGTTTTAGGGCCCTGGTGACGTTTTCACACAGGGCTGATTAATTTGTCTCAAGATACCTCCTATTTCATAGGTTCTCTGAATCCCTTTTCTGCTTAAGTTATTCAGACTTGGTACTTGTCATTTATATCCAAGAACACTGATTAGTACAGAAATCTGTTTATTATTCAAGTTGTCATGCCTATCTTGATAAAACAAAATATAGTCTTTAAATTATATTTATGAATGTGCATTAGGTGAGTTTTACAATCTGTGGCTGTCTTACAAAAGTGTTTACTAAAAATATATTTTATCCTTAACTAAAACTAAAATTCATCCTTTAGTTTCATCTACTTCCTCTTTTGAGGGCTCTAAAGCCACAGACCTCCCAAATTCAGGCAAGAAAAAAACCTAAACCAGACATTTTATTTCTAGTTTAGAAAAGGAGGTTTGTCAAAGAACTAGTAATATTATTAATGGTCCTGGGCACTTGAGAGCTATTCATTGTGCCCATACTCCACCTCTAGTGTTTTCCAATGACTAATCTCCTAAATGTATCAATAAGTTTATTTGGCCCACTATGTCAACAATGGAAAGCAGATAGAGACTGATGAGCGTTGGACAACCAAATCCCAAGTCAAAATCATATCTCAGGAAAAGTCAGGCTGGACATTAGAGCCAGTTACTGCCATCACTATCCTCAGTGGAACGAATTCTAAATTGCCCCTGCTAGTTTGAGTTGTCTGCTCCATATTCAGGAAAGGGAAGAGAGAGAAGCCATGGAAGAAAGAGGGAAGTAATTACCAGGAAAATGGCCACCTCTGCTTCTTGGCAGGAAACATGGCAGCAAGCCCTGGATACTGGAACCAATGGGACTAGTACAATGCTCTGATGTAAGAGTTGAACTGGGCTTAACCTCAGAGATTTAGGAAAGGAGCCAAAGCAGGGATCTCTTCTCTATTCTAAAAGTGTTCAGGGATGTTACACTATAAAACATGATCAATTTCCTTGGCTTGGGAATATTATTTACACTATAATAGTTACCTGTTTACATGGCATCTTCCCCTAGAAAATGGGCTCACCCCCATATATTGATCCACCCATTGTTCCATCTCTCCCTCCATCTAGCATTGATTAAGTACACGTTGTAGGTGAGAGAGACTAGTTCTATGAACCCAGATGAAAGGTCACTACCTCTGCCTTTCAGAAACTCAGTTTTGTGCTAAAGACAGAGATACATGAAAACCTCATTAAATAAAAATGAAAAATGCTTCAGTAGAAGCATTTACTAGGTGGTAGGTGAAAAGTGAGAAGGCTGTCCCCAACTCTGCTTGTGAAGGCTAATGTTAGAGGTCAGTCTTAAGCAATGAAGTGTTACCCTTCTTGGGACCTTTTAATTTTTTTTAGTAGTCCCAGTAGTAACATGTTTATTTAACAGATTTCTAGATACATTTTGCCCATTAATTCTTGTTTAAAATATTTTTATTGTTGTTCAATTACAGTTGTCCCCATTTTTCCTCATTACTCTCCCCTGCCCTGCCCACCCCCACCTCCCACATTCCACTCCCTCCCATTGTCTTTGTCCTTGGGCCCTTTATATATGTTCCTTAACTTAACCATTCCCTTCTTTTCCCCATTATCCCCCTCCTCCATCCACTCTGGTTACTGTCGGTTTGTTCTTTATTTCCCCGCTGGGAATATACCCTAAGAATCCTGAAACACCAATCCAAAAGAACCTATGCACCCCAATGTTCATAGCAGCGCTATTTACAATAGCCACATGCTGGAAACAGCCTAAGTGCCCATCGGTAAATGAATGGCTAAAAAAACTATGGTACATCTACACAATGGAATACTATGTAGCAAAAAGAAAGAAGGAGCTCCTACCCTTTATGACAGCATGGATGGAACTGGGGAATGTTATGCTAAGTGGAGTAAGCCAGGCAGCGAAAGACAAATGTCATATGATCTACCTATAAGGGGATCCTAATCAACAAAACAAACAAGCAAGCAAAATAGAACCAGAGACATGGTAACAAATGACCTTTGAATTTTGTTAGGGGTTTTCCCCCAATAAATCCCATGGTGACTACTTAGCCTAGAAAATCCTCTCTTATTCTAAGCCTCTGATTATTTTATTCCTAGTAATCCAACCCTTCAATAAGCAAGCATTTTATTGGAAAATATGAAAAAGGTGAGAAAATGACAAATTTGGGAGTGGATTGATAATTTATTTAGTGGGAACTAGGGCTCAAGATTGTGACAAGTAAGAATTCTGGAAGAAAACAACCTATATGAAAAAAGTGGAAAACAATGTATTCAATCCCAAACTGGCCCTATCATTCGGTCAACTTCGTATGTGTGTATATATATGCATTATATATATGCATTATATATATATATAATTTTAAAGAAATCTTACATGCTATAGACTGTTGGCTATTTAATCAAATCCATAGGTCAGAATTTTCACTTACATATCACCTTATCTTTAGCTGCTCTTTCTTTAACCTTGATTGAAATAAAAGGCAGGTAGAAATACTGTTATTGAGTCATTTCTCTTGGTGTAAATTCCAATGAATTAAATACAGTTTTTTTTTGATCCTGCTAGCACCTTGTGGGTTAGGTTTTTTTCAAAATGTGTTTCCAAAGTGTCTATGTTTCTCAGGGTAGAAAATATTCATGGTATTCTTAAGCAATACAGACATGTCTCAGAGCTGAGGCTCCCTAAAGTACTTGTGAAATGTACTAATCCCCACAGTTTACATGTTGAAGTGGTGGTGAAATTATCAAAGTTGTGGTCAGAAAATAAGAACATTCTGTGAGTCTCTTACTGTTGCAAAGGGAGTGAAATCTTGGAGGTCACTGTGTTTCCAGCTACATTAAACACTAAGAAGCCTTTTCTGTTTTGTATAAATTATTTTGGCAAGGTAATTAGTTCTGAAATGTTTCTTCAAGAGAGAAATTAGATTCTTGAATCTTAAACAAGTATTTTTCTATTACAGAAAATCATTGAGATATTTCATTTGTTGAGCATGTCTCATTATTTTACCAAAATGTGAGGTAGGGAAGTTGATCACATAGCTTGAATGCCATGGGCTTAAAAGCTCAAGTATGGTTTTTCCATAACCACATCTTGCTGTAATAACTGCTTATGATCAAATTATGCCCTAGAAGGATATTTTACTTGCTGTCATTTTTTCCACATTCAGTGCTATGAGTTAAAAACAAACAAAAAACTATAACTATAAGCTCATATTCTGGTGGGACAAACTTGCTGTTATCTTTTCCTAATCAAAGAGCTAGTCTGTCATTCTAAGCTCCTGAATTTGCATCTCTTATTGCACATTCCTTAAATTGAAAATGGTATTTTTGACTTAGACCAGGTGGGCATTATATTTGCAGAGACAAAAGTTTCCAAATATCAGAGCAAGTGAAATGGGTTTGGACACTCATTTTCTTAAGCTGTATTTCTTTCCTGGAGTACAAAGGAAAGAAAGCAGGTAGGAGAACAAAAAGACAGAAATCACTTATCCCAAAGAAATACCTGGATTGTAAACTCAAGGAAATTCAACCCCAAATTGTGGGAATTCCATCATTAGTCATTTTAAAGCCAAAGCTCATAGTTCAAGTTGAAAAGGTAGAATCAGACAAGGATGTATACATATGGTGTGATTTTTGGCCTAGGTAAGTGGCTAATGCTATCTACTTTCTTTTGACACATATTATTTTATACTGAACAAGTAAGAAGGGAATCAAATATATTTAAATCATTGACTTTAAGCCTTGGTCGTTTTAGGTGTGGTAGGTAGAAGGAGGGGAAACCTGCGAATTGAGCAAAGCAGGGGAGGGTCTGTGGCTATTGTTAAGGGGAGACATAATAACAAATTATCTTGCTTTGAGGGGCAAAGTGACATGGTGATGGTGATGATGATAATATTAATGATAATGGTGATGGATTACTTCTATTAAGATTATATAAGATGTCAGGAGATGTTTTAAGCTCATCATGGTTATTACCTAATTTAAGCCTCACATCAATCCTATGAGACCATCAATCAAAGTTGGAAACTGGGCATGGGGTGAAGCAGTAGGGAAAGCATTGAGACTATTTCAAAATCATTACTGGGGATATTGGGGAAAATGAGAGAAAGGTGATTGATGCTCTTTAGAGAGATAGGGAAGAGTGAGGGAAGGAACTTAATTTTAAAGGAGAATATGGATGCATGCATACACAAATTCATGCACTTTCTCAATGATTTGCTGAGACCAGTGGTTTATTGGGCCATTCCAGATTCAAAGACAAATGAAATATCGCTTCACCTGATGGGAAATCACCGTCTTCTGAGAAGATCACAGAAAAGGTAACTGTGGGTGCATAGAAGATACAACTAGCTCTGCAGGCCACACAATAGAAACACTTGTTGAGGGCCTCTAAGCCCAGTGGTCTAACGTTTTTTGATTACCCTATTTGGTACTTATAGTGGAGTCAAGGATTTTACTTCAGATTTCAACTTCATTTTGTTTATACAAAAAAGCTTTAATAAACAGTTCTAGCACATCACCTCTTCAACTGAACCTTGCTGGCAAGAATAACATACGAATAAGACAGTTATATTTTCTCTCTAGGGTTGTTATACAAACACCCAAGCTCAATTTCCTTGCCTACCAGGTTGCCCTTATTTTTTAAATCAACATTTAAATCACAAACCAAAGACAGCTGCAGTGTTAGCCTACCAAAAATATCATTTTCTTGATTTCACTGAGTTGTTTACTTGAGTTTTACATTGCCTAAGGGACAATGGTGAGGGACCACTTTATAAGGAAGCCATATAATTGAGCAATTTTGAGGCGTCAGAGTACTTTTATTAGGCCATTGTCCGCATTTTCTTAAACCATCAGCTATTCCTCATTCCACAGTACTGTTTTCAAAATACATAAACAAAGCCTTTCTCAACTGTGATATCAGAAATTAACTGAAGCAAGAGAGTGAAAAAGAACACTAAACAAAACATAAATATATGCAGGCCCTTTGCCCAGGGAGATAACGGGAAAGAAAGAAAAGGGTCAGCAAAGAACATGTATAAAGGACCCAAGGAGAAAACCAAAAGAGAGTAGGATGGAGGGTGGGAAGTGGTGGTGGGTGGCGCAGGGGAAAATGGTGGTGGGAAAATGGAGACAACTGTACTTGAACAACAATAAAAATAAGTAAATAAATATGCATTTCCCTCCTATGGAATCAAGAGGCTTTAAATACTTAGTTTACAATATAATGAGATTAAGCCACATTGCCTACACTAACCTGCTTTACTGATTGGACAGAAATCAGTCACTTTCTTTCATTTTACTTTAGTTCAGAGGTCAGCAAATTTTTCCTGTAAAGGAGACACTAAACATTTGAGACTTTGTGAAACATATGGGCTGTCACAACTCCTAAAGTCTGCCACTGTCACATGAAAGCAGCCGTACAATGTGAAAATGAAAGAGCACAACTGTATTTCAATGACTTTATTTACAAAAACAGATGGTGAGCTGGATTTGACCAGCAGGTCAGTTTGCTAACCCTTGCCTTAGACCATTTGTATTTAAATGCTATCAAAATAATATTAATTGAGTTTAACATACTACCTGATATACAAATAGTACTCTGTTTATGTGTTTTGAATAAATGAAAAGTTCATGTGGGCCATTAGGTGTTGCTTAATTTCTGAAACATGCTCTCCTCATTTGTTTCTTGGTTCCACTGTTAAGAATCAGGGCAGTTACAGAGTAGAAAGTCTGACCCAAGAGCATATGCCAAGGGCAGTCCTTGCCCTCCCACTGAAAGGCCTCCTGATTTATACCACTAAACATTTATCTAGGTTCTCTATACCATGTTCTTCCTCTTTTTTTTTTTTACCTTGGATTGCTTTTTTTTGTTGTTGTTATTTTTCAAGTACAGTTGACTCCATTTTCCCTACATCACTACCCCCCACCCTAGCCACTCCTACCTCCCTTCCTTGATCCTACCCTCCTTTGACTTTATACATGTTCCTTGACAACCCATCCCCCTTTCCCCCCATTATCCCCTCTCACCTCCCCTCTGGTTACTGGAAGTTTGTTCTTTTTAAAAAAATTTTAATTGTTGTTCAAGCACAGTTTTCTATGTAAGTTTGTTCTTAATTTCAACGTTTCTGGTTATATTTTGCTTGCTTGTTTGTTTTGTTGATTAGGTCCCACTTATAGGTGAGATCATATGGTATATCTATAGCATCTTCTAAAGTCCCTTTTCAAAATATGTTAAGTTTAGCAGGGGCCATAAATCAAGCTCATCAGTCATCTTACAAGGTTTAAGGAAAAGTTTTAGTTTGTGTGTCTCACGGTTGAATATATATAAGGAGGAGGGGGCAACCACAATATGTGAGAGTCCTAGGCCCCTGAATAACTGCTTAGAGCAGAGTCCACTCTCCTGAACCCCATGGCCAACCTGTACTGGACGGTGCCTGAGCACAAAAGAAAATTTTATAATGTTAAAGCACAGAGTGGTTACCCTACCTCAACTAATACAAATATGTATCTGGGACATACACTCTTAGTAGTAGAATTGTTAGGCCATTTAAAAGTTACATGTTGCCAAATTGCCTTGCAAGTTGCTACCACAGTTAGACTTCTACTAACAGTATAGAGTGTCTGTTTTCCCATAAAGGATATTATCCAATGTTTGAAGCCATTCTAATATAACCCCCCCCCTTGGAGTTTAGCTTGCATTTATTTAATGAATATGAAGGTAAGCTTCTTTTCAAGTATTTATAAACCATTTGTATTTCTTTTTCTGTGAGCTGTCTGTAACTTGTCTATATTTTAATTATTTTTTTCTCAGATTAATTTGTAACAAAACTTTCTATAGTAGAGAAGTTAGCCTTTTGCTTGTTACATGTGCTATAAATTCCTACTTATTTGCTGGCAACACAGATGCTTCTTTTTCTAATATAGTGAAATGCATCACTCTCTTTATGTTTTCTGTGTAGTGACTTCCTCAATGTATAAATAGATAAATATCCAGCTATGTTTTGGTTTGGCCCATCTATACTTTTATTTTTTTGATCTTCAATTCTTTCTTTCATATCAATTTATATAGATGTAAGGAGTAAGGTAAGAATCTAGCCTTTTCTCCTCAATGGTTGTATCATTGTAGCAAATACAGTAATAATCCATCATCCCTCCCATGACAAGAAATGTGATATTTATCATGGCATAGTTCTCATATTTATTTTAGTTCATTTCTGAACTCTGTTATCTCCATTGATCTGCCTATTGTGAAGTAGTACAATACTCTCTTAATTGCTTTAGTTTTATGACATTTTAATAAATGGATAGAGGATATAATTTTCATTAGATCTTTTTCATATTTTCCCTTTCTACTCTCACATAGTTATTTGCCCAGATGATATTTAGATCAATTTATTTATATTACAGAAACAAATTCTGTTGGTATGTTTTTTGAATCATATTCAGTTTATAGATTATTAATGACATAATGGACATCTTCATTTTATAGATTCTTCTTATTAAAAAAATTAAGTCTTTTACATTTCTTCCTAACTTCTGTTTTCTATCCAATTTAGATTTTGTAGTCTGGGATTACAATCATTTCATTGGACACTGTATTAGTTTCCTATCACTGCTGCAACAAACAACCACAGATTTAGTCACTTAAATAACTCAAATTTATTATCTGACATTTCTGCAGGTCAGAAGTCTGAAATGAGTCTCACTGGGCTCAAGGTGTCATCAGGGTTGCAGTCCTTTCTAGAAACTCCAGAGAGAATCTGTTCCCTTGCCTTTTCCAGCTGCTAGAGATTACTTTGATTCCTTGGATTGTGGTTCCTTCATCCATCTTCAAAGCTAGCAACATAGCATCCAGTCATATCTCTGACTACAGCTGGGAAAGTTTCTCTTCCTTTAAGTACGCATGTGATTAGTTTTGGCCAGGATAGTCTCACTATCTTAGGGACTTTAATTAATCACATCTGCAAAGTTCATTTTGGCATGTGAGGTAACATATTCTCAGGTTCCAGGGACAAGGGCATGGTCATATTTGAGAGGCCATTATTATGGTTACCAGAGGTATACTCTCCACTGTCATGTCCCTCTCTACTACCATTGAACTCAACTAGAAAATCCTAACTCTAGTGAGAGGAGATTTGGATTAACCAGACCTGGAGAATTTAAAGTGCAAAATAATGTATTTTGCTTTAGTAGTGTTTAGCTGCCAGGATGGTTATCTTGCAATTTAAATTCCTGGATACTAATATCAAACAAAACTTCTGGAATGCTCTGCAATCGTGCAACATTGCTGGTCTATCAGTTACCTTTTCTTGCACTCATCTCCTTTTTCCTCAAACCTCCAGTACCTCCAGTCCATCCTCAATCCTAGCATATGAAATTGCTTACTATTTCGTTAAGAGTGGAGAGATAGTCTGGAGTGAAATTATACATGCTCTTCCACCATCTTCTAATTTACTTGCATCTGGACCCATATAACCAATGTGCATCTATTACTGTAGTTCCAGAGGAAGTCAAAGTCTCTATTTGTGCTCTGGATCTCACCCCTGCAGTCCACTTTGGGAAATCACCTCAGTAATTTCCCAATCCCCCAATCTCCTATTCTTTCTCCTCTATGGTGAATCCAAGAAGCTGATGAATATGTTATAATATTATTCATCTAAGCCCTGCAGGCACCAGTCTCATAGAGGGAGAGGGTTCTTCAAACAGTTACCCATAAATAAGTCCCTCTGATCATCCCAAAGTGACAAAGAGCAGAAACGTGAGCTTGAGTATGCTTCTGTTTCTGTTATACCCGTTGTCTTATTAGGCTTGGTATCATTTCTTTAAGTTCTTGGCCCACTGTATTTATTTTCCTGAGTGAATAATTCAAACAGTGAGTCTGACCCTGCTTAGAACCTCCACTTGGGGATTTGCATGGAACCAAGTGGTCACCCTCAGACCAAAGCAGCCATCATAGCACTCAACACTGGCTATGCATTTGAAGGATCTTGGTAAATATTTGATGTCTATAATCATCTGCTCAAAATAATAGCTGCAGAACTCTTGGGTGATGTCTGTTTGTTTCCATCCTGCCACACAATCCATTTACTCTTCCATAAGTAAAATAATATTTATAAAACATTAGTTCCCTTTTGATAGAATATATCAAAATAATTCTTGCAGCATGAACATCTTTGAACATCTTAATAAAGTAAATCATTTCCTGAATGTGAAGTACATAGTCTTAGAAATAAAGCAATGAAGACAGAACTCCCAGCAGACAACTTTTACAAAATTGTCTATTTGGTAAAGGTTATTTATATAGTGGAGTCTTTAAAAGCAAGAACAAAGAGAAACATCAAATTAACTGGATTTAAAAACAAAGCTACAAATATTTGTTTTGTGATATCTTGTCTGATGTGCATGCAATCAAGGTTTCACATAACTCTTTACAGTCATCATTTCCTCCACTATAAATTAGGTCTGCCAACAACTTTTTCCTTCCTTCCTTCCTTCCTTCCTTCCTTCCTTCCTTCCTTCCTTCCTCCCTCCCTCCCTCCCTCCCTCCCTCCCTCCCTCCTTCCTTCCCTCACTCCCTTCCTTCCTCCCCTCCCTTCCTTCCTTCCTCCCTTTGTTTGGAACTCAAAGAACATCTGCACTTGTGAAAGGGACCTAGGACTCTTGGGCCCCACCTGGACCATGCTGTGAGCTAGTGGAGAGGGGAAGGCAGCCCCTTGCTCTCATCTATCTCTTCCCACTCCTGAACTCTGAAGAACTCTAGCAGAGTCCCAGATTCCAGCTTAAAGGATAGAAGTGGCGCAAGAGTCACCATCCAATGAAAACTGTGCGGTCAGTGTTTTTGTGCTATTCTTTTGGGTCAACAAAATAGAGCTTCTTACTGTAGAGGCAAATTGCTCAAGCTCACACTTGGTGGGGAGTGAGGGGACAATATTCAAATCCTGGTCTTAAGACTCCCAAGCCAATGCCCTTTCCATGAGCCACAGATAAGCCAAGAAAATCACACCACCAGCATGGTTGTTGACAGACTGTGAGTTCATGTCCTTGTGTATAGCAAGGCTGCTCAACCACTGCACTTGAGACCCGACAATGTTTGTTGTGGGGGACTGTCCTGTATACTGTAAGATATTTAACAGCATCCTGCCTTCTACCCAGTAGAAGTCAGTTGCATCCTTCCCCAAGCTGCAACAACTAAAAGTGTTGCTAGACATTGCTAGATTTCATGTGGAGGTGGAGGGCAAAACTATCCCTGGTTGAGAACTATATATTTATGTGTGTGTGTGTGTGTGTATGATGTGATTATTTTACAAATAAATATTCATGATTCATCCCCTCACCCCTTAGTAAAAGAAAACAAAGTAGAATTTCTGCAGATACAGAAATCCTCCAAAGCAATCTTCTAGCTCGTGGATGCTTGTTACGCCTTTCCTGCTTTCCTTTAAATATCAGGCCCACTATGCAATATTGCTTGTTATGATGGATTTACTCTATTTGTGTAACATCATAGCTTTTTATTCTACCTCTGATTACCTTTCTGCTACACACTAATAAAACATGTAAAGTACCCTCATAGAAGATAGTAGACATTCAGAAGCAGACTTTTTACAGATTAAAGGATTTTAAATACATGCTTTTTGTCTTTACCAGAATCAGGATCTGTGTTGGTAAAAACATTAGACAACCAGGCCTGACTTGTTTCCAGGGTCTCAGTGGTGAACCCCAACGTAGACATGCCAGGTGAAGGACTAGATAAAAATGAGCTAACATTGGTATGATCCCTGATTCACAGTTTGCATAAGGTCAAATGACAAGCTTAATAGATTGTTAAAACATTTTTTTCAATTGGTTATTTTGAAATCACGTTGAAATAGACAGGGTCTTTCTTCTAACCCTTTAAGTTGACCTTTCTGAAACTTCTAATTGGTTGTTGTGAAGCCATGTAGACTGTTGAGATACACTCAGCTTTCTTTATTAATGCCCCAAGTTGACCTTCCTTTTAAGTCAACATATTAGTTGACACATAAATTACCCCTTTTGAACATGTCTTTCAAAATGGACACTAATGCCACCCAAGGATTAAGAAGCTATAGTTTCCTTCCAGTGTCACATTGGGTGTGAGATGACTTTGTGGCTTATGGCTCTGAGAGAGCAGACATTTGATTTGCAGTGCTCCCTGATGGAATGACAGACAGGGCCTTTACCTTTGGGAATGGTGATCTGACAGCTCAGGTCACAGTCCTGCTGCAACTGATAAAAAGCCACTTCCTGCAACCGGGCTCGCTCCAGCTCTGAGAGACTCTGGATGGGGACTGACCTTAGACGCACACTTCGGCCCGACATGCTGTTCCAGGTGAAATCACCCTGCAGACCAAGGGGAAAAACAGCAAGAGTTACACACTTCATGAATATCTCACAAATCTCATCCTCTCTCTTAGTCAGTAATAAAATTAAGCAAACTTCACCTTTTCATTCCAAAACTGGCTCTCAATCCCTAATATCAAATCTACTCCTAGTTAACCATAGATTTTCTCAGTCAGTTGCAAACATCACAGTATCGAGTGCCTGCTGGGTCACCTGATCCCATATAATGATGCATCCTAGGCCAAAGAAAACTGTGTGGAAAGGTGCTTCCAGGGTCCTACATCCTGTCTTTCATGGAAACTTTGGTTTTGTACTCAGTAAGGGAAAAATGTTGCTAATTAGCCATAATGCACACTAGATATAGCAGGGTGAATGTGTACTGATAGGCTACAATGTATCATTGACTGCACCAAGGGATTTTTAGTTATACCCTCCAACAATCTTATGAGGGGGTTACCACTTTTGACCCTCTCTAATATAATATTTAGTAATATAACAAAATAATCTAGTACATTTATAATATATAATATATATTTATGATACATTATAAAATATGTATACAGATGCTCCTCAACCAACAATGGGATTACATCTCAATAAACCCATTGTAAGTTGAAAATATCATAGGCTAAAAATGCATTTAATACATCTAACATACTGAAAATCATAGCTTTGCCTAGCCTACTTTAAACAAGCTCAGAACACAACATCAAAAAAATGCTATCAACACAGTACACTGTAGGGCACTGGTTGTTTACCCTTCTGATCTCGTGGCTGACTGGCAGCTGTGGCCAACACTGCCCAGCATCATGAGAGGGTATTGCACTGCATATCACTAGACCAGGAAAAGATCAAAATAGAAAATTTGAAGTATGGTTTCTACTTTAACACCATCATAATGTCAAAAAAATCTTAAGGTGAATCATAGTAAGTCAGGTACTATCTCTCCTTATGATACATTATATTAATATTATAGTACTATATAGCAAATATAATATAATATAATATAATATAATATAATATAATATAATATAATATATATAAAATTGAGGTTTGAAGAAGTTAAGTAATTTCCCCTATATCATAAAATTTACAAGATTTGGAACCAACCAGGACTCAAGCTAAAAACATTAATGCCTTTAACTCCTATGCAAAATTGTAAACTGTGAGTTTATATTCACAGCACTCTAACGAGATATTTTGATTGCAATAAGTGCAGAGATATGATCAATAAGAATTGCATATATTTTTGGACACATGAGACATTTGCTGATCAAACAATCCACATCAAAGAATCAAAGCAGTTCCGGTCAAGACGGCAGCATAGAGGCAACAGTCTGGGTGTTCCCATAGAATAATGACAAAAACAAAAACCCAGAATGAAATAAAAACCAATTCTGTAATTTAAAAAAAGACTCAAAGCAAAGATTCCCACAATCCTGACTGCTTTTATGTCCATGCACATACACCTCTGATGTCCACTGGGAGTGAACGGCTCTACCCTTGATGCAGACAGTGAGAAAGTGGTGACCTACAAAACAATACTTCAGAATCGTCTGAGACCCAATGTCTTTTTATTGAAGGCAACTTCCTGTGAATTACAGATAGCAACCAGGACACAAGAACTTCGAAAAATTACCTATTGTTTCATCAAAAATCAAGAAAAGTTCCAAAAGAAAGGAACGGTGCTAGCCCCCACAGGCACTGCCAAAGATTTGTGGTGGATATGCGGAACACTTAAGGTATTCCGTAAGACGTCCCATCCTCATCAGTCACCTTTAGAAAGGGAGACAGAAAGACTGGGACTAGCAACTATTAAAATACCTTGTTCCCTACTGGCAGCAAATTCCTACCTAGAATGTTCATTCCAAAGAGTGATGATACTCTTTCAATGCTTTGATGTTTTCACTCTTTATTTGGAATTTCATTTATTTATGTATTCACTAATTTAAAAAAATAAAGATAGTATACTCTAGTAGGAGAGGAAAATAGATGATGCAAGTAAAGGGTATAGTGTGTTAAAGAATGGTAACTGCTAGGGAGGGAACCCAAGACAGTGAAGGGGCTGCCAGTGTGAACAGAGAGCAAGAATGCACAGCTTTAGTTAGTGTGGCCAGGAAAGACCTTGCAGAGCAGTCCATCTCTGAGCAGGAGTTAAAGGAAGTGAGGGCTTCTTGTTTGCCTTCACATGGATGACTTTGCATCAGAAGATAATAATGATGAAGACTAACAGGAGTTTAGGAGGGGCTCAGGGAGCATGATGTGGGAATGAGTCTAGGGAAGGGAATGTCAGTGAGCAAGTCTAGGCAAAGTGGGTAGGCTGTAGTCACACTTGTTGACCTAAAGAAAATTCTTTCAGATCCAGCACATTTGGGATTTTTTTCTTTCTCTTTTTCTTTTTTGATAAAACTGGACTAAGCACAAGTTTGCACAGTTAGGAGTTGGGGACTCGGGCCTTGGGTATACCCCTCACCCACACCCTTTAAGCTTAGGGGATCATGAGGTACAGTATCAGTGAATTGTTCCCCCCCCAAATGAGAGTTCCAGATGAATCAGTGACTTTTAAATGCAAAGTTTAGGTGTCAAACGGAGCCAACAGCTATTTGAGGTGTCAAAATGGAATTACATACTTATTTAAAAGCATTTAAAAATATGAGCTCTAATGGGCTCAATTATCTTTATTTAGCAGGGGTTGGCTATCTCTTTCTATAAAAGACCAGATAGTAAATATTTCAGGCTTTTATAGGCCATGTGGTCTCTGTCAAAACTACTCAATTTTGCCCTTGTGGCATGAAAACAGCCATAGACAAACTCATAAATGAATGAATATGGCAGTGTTCCAATAAAACTTTACTTACAAAAAAAAGGTGGAAAGCTGAATTTGGCCAGTGGGCTGAAGTTTGCCAACCTCTGAATCATAGCTTATGACAGAAATAAACCAAGCCCTAGAAGCCACATTTTATTTTTATTTACTACATCCTCCTGGTTAATTAATTCCAACAAAATTGAATAGGTACCTAATACACGCTAAGAACAGTACTAGACTTGAGACTATCAAAATGACAGCACAATCCTTTCCTTAAGGAGTTAAACTTTGGTAAAAAGAATGCATGCAATCTATTACACACAGAGATTGTGATACTAGAAGTTAGTACCAAATGCAATGGGGTACCTGCGACAATAAGCTTTAACATCTGTCTGAGGGATCAGGAAAGGTTTTATAGACAAGGCAGTGTTTAAATGGAGACTTGAAAGTTGAATAATATGGGTAAGGTTTTGCCCAGTGGAAATGCAAGGTTTTGGCCAGTGGAAATGCAACAGTGGAAAAAACAGTGGTTTCCAAGGCAAATGATTTTGAGAGAACAGGTTTGTTTTGGGAAATTACAAGGCTGGGAAGGGGAAAAGAGCATGAGGCAAAGCCATGTAGAATCCAGGGCCAGATCCTGGAGGGCTTTCTCTGCAGACACTGCAAAGTGGATTGGATTTTACTCAGTAGGTGATGGCTAGCCATCAAGTGATCTCCAGTAAGAGAGAAACATGCTCAGATTTACATATAGGAAAAAAGATTGGAAACAAATTTCTATAGGAATTGAGGGAAGGACCAAGTCAAAGATGTAGATATCAGAAAAGATGCTGGGCTAGGTAAGATGATGATTTAAATTTGAACAGACAGGAAGATGCTCAGACCATACAGATGCTTGGGGAGAAATTGGATGCAGGGATTGAGTGGGAAAGAAATAATCTAAGATGACTCTTAAGTTTCTGTCTTGAGCAACTGGGAGGATGGAACACTAATCACCAAGATAAGAAAGAGCAGAAGGGAATTAGGTTTTCTTGGGAAAGAAGAAAAATGTTCAAGTTTTGACATCTTAAAATGATAATCATATTTTTTTAATTTTTATTTTTTATTTTAAAGAGAGGGGAAGGTAGGAGACAGAGAGGGAGAGAAACATTGTTGTGAGACAGAAACAGATTGGTTGCCTTCCATATGTGCCCCGACCAGGGACCAAACCTGCAGCCCAGGCATGTGCCCTGACTGGGAATGGAACCAGTGACCTTTTGGTTTGTGGAATGAGCAGCAGCACAATAATCTTATTTTTAAAAGATAAATATATATATATTTAAATAAATATTTTAAAAAGATAAATAAATAAGTAAAATACATTCCCAAATTTGGCAAAAACAGAACCTGGGCAATTTATATCTTTCTTGAGCCTTCATTTTCTTCTCCCAACTACAACAGTTTCAAATGCAATCAAGTAGTATGTAGTTTTTGAAACAGTTTACTAATGACTACATATTTATAATAAGGTGAAGTGTGATGCTGTAAATTTCTCTTAGTCCACTTTATATCACAGCCTGTGATTCTTAAGTTCTTAGATTTTTAAACAAATTTTGGAGTTGTTAGCAAAAGAGAGAAACTTTGGTCTATTTGTAATGACTTGAATGTATGGAGTTATTTTTTCCTAAGACAAGTTCTTGTAGCAGGTGATGGCTCAATAAAGGCTATAGTCCTATCCCAGAAAGAGAAATAAGTGTGGTGCTTTCCTGAAAGCAGGACAGCTGCATTAGTCAGGCCTTGGAAGAATCATTTCAAAAAGGAGGTAATATTGTCTCCACAGACAATTGGTTCTTAAACCCATCCTTAGCCCATGGCTGAAAAAAACAATTTACCTAGGTTATCAAATAATAAACAAAGAGGGACCTCACAGGGGTCTCCAAAGACACCTATTATCAAATGGGCAGCATATTAAATACAGTTCTGATTATGGGCAATAGACCAAATTATCTCTGAATCCGTTATATTTCACAAACTTGAATAAGTAAAATGTAAAGAATTCATATAGACCTGGAAGAGTTCAAATAGGCTGCTCCAGTTCATCACCCTCCTAACCATCAGCCCTCTACCATTTCATTGTCTTTTGCTACCTGCCATTCAACAGTGATGAATATATCAAGTACTTTGCATTTTCTTCTATGTCACAGTTCTCTCATTGTTCCCAATCTATATTTCCACCACTCTGAATTTTAATAGGATTTTTTCAAATTAAGTACATGCAATTTCAACAGGTTTTTAAAAGCCAAAATATGTTAGGTCTATTATTAAGAAATTATAGAATTATCACAATCAACAAACAGGCTAAAACCATATTCATTCTGAGTATCTTGGGATAAATTTAGGAGGTATCAGTGACTACTATAAATGGCATAAAACAATGTTCTCCATTTTTGTTTTTATCCTTAATGCAATATAGATATCTGTAGAATCAAGAAGCCTAATTTCAGAGTTAACTACAGTGTCAAGTAAATGTTACAACACAATGGCTAGGAATAACTGAAAACATTATGTCTTCAAAGTTATGTTGTTTTAAAACATATGATAATTTAGTGTTGATTCATGATGAGTTACTTGGTTTAATGCATTCACCTTTCTAATTTCAATCCACATCATCCTTTAAAATGTATTTGTTTAAAGAGCCCTCCTCAAAACATTCAGCCAATGTCTATCCAAATTATCATAAGGTTTGTATCAGGGTGTTCACAATTAAGAATTTAGAAGCATGTTTCTCTCTCTGCCTCATTGCCTTTCTATTTGGGTTACTACAACTGATGATGGAGCCCCTAGATGTGGCTACCATAGGACTACACAGATGGATGTTGGGAGAGTTGTTGAGCAAATCCATGGAGTTTCACATCTTCTCAGTTGCCTCTTCCAAGAGTTCCCAGAGGCCAGATTGCTCATGTGCTTAAAATATATTTGCCTTTATATTATGAAAATTGTCAAACATATGCAAAGAGATTAGACTAATAATCTCCCAGAGGTTCTGATTCAGTTTTTAGGCATGCAGTTGGGCATTCATATTCTTAGTGTCCTGATTCATTGTCCCACGCAGCCAGAATTGAGAACCACTGAGCTCAAGGGTTGATGAGACTGAGGTTTGAGTTTGTACCCCATCATTCAGTTTGGTTGTAGTAAGTCTTCTGTTCCTAAAAAAAAGTTCAAGAAGTTCTCTACCAACAAAGAAAGATACAAATCCACCACAGGAAATAAGATTATTTCTATGATAGTCATAATGGTGAAGATGCTACTTTCTGAAACAAAATGTTAGCTTTAAGACACCCAGGAGTAAGCATGTCCTACTTTCTTTTATTGAACAAATGTAGTGATGCCACAATCCTTATTCATTCACTCAACAACAAAAATGACTTAAACTTGACCCTCAGAATCTAAAGTCTATGCCTTTAGGCACTACAGTATCCTGGCTGGTGGTCATAAGCTTGAGAGATGCCCTTCAGTTTGCATTTTGCTCTGCAGAGGGAGAGAGAAGTACAGCATTGAGTTACTAGATAGAAGATGTGGCAGATAGAATAATACCCACTTGTTCCTAAAATAGCTAAGTCCTAATCCCCAAAACCTTAGAATATGTTACCTAATTTAGCAAAAGGAACTTGGTAGATGTGATTAAGTTAAGGGATCCTGAGATTGGAAGATTATTTTGGATTATGCAGATTGGTGCAACCTAATCCCAAGAATCCTTACAAGAGGAAGGCAGGGATTGCAGAGTCAGAGAAGGAAATGTGACACCAAAAGAATGGGGGGGGAGAGATTGATATGAAGATGTCAGGCTGCTGGGTCTAAAGATGGAGGAAGGAACCATGAGCCAAGAAATGTAGGAAGCTTCTTTAATATTTTATTTATTTACTTTTAGAGAGAGGGGAAGGGAGGGAGAGACAATCAGAGAGAAACATCAGTGTGTGAGACATACAGTGATCGGTTCCCTCTCTCACGTCCACTACTGGAGACCTGGCCCACAACCCAGGCATGTGCTGGGAATTGAACTGGGGACATTTTGGTTCTCAGACCGGCACTCAATCTACTGAGCCGCACCAGCCACAGCCAGGCAGCTTTTAAAAGGTGGAAAAAGTGAAGTACAGATTTTCCCCTAGAACTTCCAGAAGGAATACAGCCTTTGATTTTATCCCAGTGAGATCCATGTCAGACTTTTGACCTCCAAAACTGTAAGGTATTCAATTTGTGATGTTTTAAGTTTTTGGTAACGTTGCATCAGCAATAGGAAATTAATACAGAAGGAGTAGGAGGGATCATTAGAAAAGGAGGTTGATGAGGTGAAGGGAATTGAGTTTAGATGATAGTAGGCTCCCAGACACCTGAAAAAGTAAGTCTTGGCCTCCTATCAGATCCTTATCTTCCTACTTCCTGGGGCTAAAGTGAGGCTTCACACTACAGGTACCACTAACAATCATTTGAGCTGGACAGGTTTCAAGATTGGAATTCTAGAGGCACTTTTCTTACAAAATAAAATTACGGACAGTTACATATAACAAATATTTTAGGCTTGGGGTCATATGGTTTCTGTTGCAACTACTTAGCTCTGCCAATGAAGCACAAAAGCAGACATAAATTATATGCAAACAAAAGTTCCAATAAAACTTTACTACTGGACACTAAAATTCAAATCTCATATAATTTTTATGTTACAAGTATTATTATTCTTTTGATTTTTTTTGACCATTTAAAATGTGAAAACCATTCTTAGGGGCAGGTCATACAAAACAGGCAGCAGGCTAGATTGGCCCACTGGCTACAGTTTTGTTGACTCCTGATATAGAGATTAGGGTCATTTAGTACCCTACACATATTTATTTAGTATCTACTATCATGTGGCAGAGACCCAGTCCTAGGACCCTGCATCATAACCTACACATGTTAGCAAAATTCATGAGGGCAAGAGGCTTGTCTGGATTATTTACCTTGGTGTCCCTGTGTCTAAGACAGTACCTGGTACTTAGTGTATTTTGCTGTCTATAATGTGTACTTTTTGCCCAAAGTTTTGAGGGAAAAATAAGGATGTGCATTATACATGATGGGTGACTCCTCAAATGCCTTGCATCTGTTCTTGGGTTTTGTAATTATTTGTTACATAAAATTTCTTGTACCATAATATGTTCAAAAATAAATGCTAAGATTCCTTTAAAATACAAAAAAACAAGTATTTAAATATAAACAAATAAACAATTGAATTAAAAATTAAAATGTAAGATTTTTTTTCTGAAAGTTTGGGCCAAAAACATGGGTGTGCATAATACATGGCAAAATATGGCCATTGTCATGGAATAAATATCAGTCAAGGGACTAAATGAATCAGGTATATCATGAGTTCAATAAGAAGTTGGAAACTAATGAAGCTGTGTAATGTTGCATCTAATGTGGGAGAATATCTTGTGGATTTGAAGAAAATGCTAAGAAACAGTCTTTTAAAACAAAGACTGTGGTGAGCCAATAAATGCCTGTATATGAGGAAAGAAAATAAATGTAATATTGGACCCAAGGAATAAGGAATCCATGACACCAACACTCATCCATCAGACCTTGTATGAGCAGGACTAGGCATGAACACAAAGGTCAACATTGCCTTGTCACCCACATGACATGGGCCACAAAGTAAGCAACAAGCACCCAGAAGAGTGCCAAAGCCCACCAGCACACCCTACAATGTGGTTCAGGCTGTTTCTGAACTCTCAAATGTGTATTCCAGGCCAGCAATTTTCTGTGACTGTTTATCTCATAATCGGATGACTCATTTTAAGGATCTCTGGATGTAGTCTTTTAAGTGGTCAACGTAGGATTTTTTTTAAAGACTGAAAGTGGATGATTTTGAATTTGTTTCAGTTTCATAAATGTAAATGAACTTGAAACTTATCCAATGTTTCTGGATAAACTAAGGGCCGTTACAGTTGTAAAAATATCCTTTTATTCTGAAGTACTATGAAACAGTATTAATAAAAGGTAGCAATATGATACAAAAGCATATAGCACAGAGGTTCTTGGGGGTAATTTTATCCTCTTGGAATATTTGGCAATGTCTGGAAACATTTTTAGCTGTCATGACTCTGGGAAGGGTGCTACTGGCATCTAGTGGATAGAGGCCATAGATCTACTCAACACCCTATAATACACAGGATGGACACCCACAATAAAGAACCATCTGGCCCCAAATTTCCATAGTGCAGAAGTTGAGAAACTTTGACCCAAATTACAAAGAATCACCTTAAATTGATAGTGTCAGGAGATATTAACAATCACTTTTGAGTTTTATTTACCATCACAGACATGCACTACATATTCTCATGCATATTATGCATTGTTATGTGTCATATTCTGTATATAATATAAACAGTTATAGAAGTTATTTAAAACTAGCATTAAGAAACACAAATGCTACAAACCTATTTAAAAGAAGCAAACTAGGTAAAAAGTCTCAATATAATAGAATCTACATTAACTGGAGAACAGGTCACCAAAAGCATTAACTAAGGAGGTTTTCTTTCCACCAGAAATATATGTCTCTGTATTTAGAAAAAAAAAGCAAAAAACAAATTCAAAAATCAACAATCTAATATCGGTGATTTATTCAGAAAGGTCATTCTTTTGAGCTGAATTGCATCTTTCCAAACAGATTTGATTTTCCCATGAACTAAAATTGATTGAAATAATTTTGGTTTTGGTTTCTCCCACATTGTTTTCTTATGTCCTTGAGACTAGTCTCTAATTGCAGCATCTCTTTAACCTCAACCAACTGTAAAGTTTCCAAGGCCAAGGGAGCCAGCAAGGAGTGATGCAGGGCTGCTCAAAATATGGCCTGTGGACCTAGGTAGTTGATTCTTCTTAATTATGCAGGTTTCTGAGCTGTAAGGCAGATTTACAAAATCAGGATCATAAGAAACAGGGCCCAAGCACCTTCATCAAAAAATCAGCATTGCTATGTGATTCTTATTTTGGGGCAATGAATGTTGAGACCCCCTGGTATGATGGTAAGGCTTTGGGTTTAAATAAATATGAGGTTTTGGAAAGATTCAGAATATCTCTGAGTCTCAGTTTCCTCACAATAAGATGGAGCAAAGAAGAAGACAACTTTCAGGTTTGTAGTGATCATATGAGACAATGTGAGTGAATCTTATAGAGTGCTTATTAGCTCTCAGCAAGCTCTAAATACACGGTAGTTTCAGTTATAATGAATATTGATGATCAATACCCTAAATTTGCACCCCCTTTTTTAAACCTGGTGGTTTTAGTGACACCAAAAGCTCTTCAGAAATGTGTGTTGAATTATTAATCATTAAATGACTCCACTATGCATAAGACATCTTTTCTAGTTATTTACAAGCCAGATGCTAAATTGTGGCTCTATATGGGTGAGAAGCAGACGGATGAACCAGATCAGAAACTTAAGGCCTGAAAAATGGCATACCATTTAGATCAATCATGCCAGGGCCAAATTTCTTTGAACTGATTTCTGCTGTGGCCAGTTGTCATTTATGGATAATTAGTACAGCCATGGTTCCCAGATAATCACAATACGTTGCCGAAGCGTGGCACAAATTTCAGTACCAGGTCACAAGCAACATTTCTGAAGGGCTGCCGAGTTCTTTATAACTCCAAAATAAATGTATCACCAGTGACAAGGAACTCCCCTCTTCATAAACTTCCGAGCAAATCCAAGGATATTTGCATAGCTGCCACATCCTTGTTTGGACTCTGAAAAGAGGTTCTTCCCTTCATGAACTCAACAGAATAACATTTGCTAATTCTTCCTTTCTTGATTCTTCAGCCACTCCTCAACAGATCTTTAAGAAGATTTAACATATCCACATCCTATGTAATTTTTATGTTTTATTTATCTATTCTGGTCTGTTTTTTAAAACAAGACTTTTAGAAAATTCTAAACAGTTGGTAAGCATGGCAGTCCATTTTTTCCTTTTGCCTTGGTATATTAACTATTTATTGCTACACGAAGAGTATCAAAATATGTCCCAGTAGCATGATGCAAAGGCACACCTCATTCATTCCACAAATACTTGATGAGCACTTTCTATGGGCCAGGCACTGGTCTAGGTCTTGGGGAATTCAATGGTGAACAAAACAAAGAGCCCTGCCCTCATAGAGCTTTCAGGCTGGTGGAGGAAAGCAATGAGAAACTGGTGAGTAAATTACATAGTAAGTACAAGGTGATAAGCCATAGAGGGAAAAGAGGAAGTACAGCAGGGTGGTTTCCAGGATACCCTTACTGAGAACCTGATATTTGAATCAATCTTCATGGAAGTCAGGGAACAAGTCAGGCAGATGAGCATCCCAGGCAGAGATGAGTTAACCCCCAAGTCAGTATGGGGGACGAGGGTAGTGGCTAAAAGTTGGCAAGCTAGGCTGCCTGTGTTTGAATCCAAGTTTTGCCACTTTCTAGCCGTGTAGCTTTTAGCAAGCTATTTTACCTCCCCATGTTTTGCTTTCCTAATCTATGAAATGGGGATGATGACAAGCCAGGATTTGGCAAACTACTTACTGCCTGTGAGCCAAATTCTGCCTACTGATTGATTTTTTTCATATAAATTTTATTACAACACAACCACATTCACTTAGGTATTGGCTACAGAATTGAGTTTGGCAGAGAATTTTTGGCCTGCAAGGCTGAAAATATTTACTATCTTTCCTTTTACAGAGAAAGTTTGCTGATCCTTAGACTAGACTAAAAGTAAAGGCACACCTATGATTAGGATTTGTCTTGTGGGATCAACATTTTCTCTTCTCCTAAGATTTTGTTCCTCTGGGTAACATTCCAAAGAGCCTGTAAAAAAATCATACAACATAGTAAGAACTAGGATATTGGAAATTGTGTGAAAGCTTGGCTAAAAGTGGTTATGTACAAATGTCCTGTTCATCTGGATTGTTGATAAATTAGAGAAGTAGAAATGAACATTGTCAGAGTCAATGCTGTGCTAATGCCATTAAAAAAAGTCACTCACATTTTATTTCCAGTGGAAAGAATTTCCAATGGTTTGCATAGAGGGGACATAACCACAAAGTGGAAGTCCCTAAAGGCAAAAACTTCAGAACAAAAGTCCAGTTTCATTTCTGTGTATCCCAAGCTGAACTGTGGACTTGTCCACCAGCCACCAATTTAATTCTGAGTGTTAAGCTTCACTTGAAACTTGGATGGAGAAGAGGTAAAAGAGCCTGGACAGATCCCAGGGTTGTGGGAGACAGAAACACTTGCAAGAATTAGAAGCTTCTCAATGACAGACAAGATGATGGTTTTGCTTGTCTTTCTGTAATTAAACTTAGTTCACTGAAATTAGAATGAAAGCCCTCCAAAGATGGATTAGACCTTGGAGATATTGCTAACTTTTATAAATGGCCCATTCTCTACTAGTTACTGTTCTAAGCCCTTTGTTTATATTAACTCGTTTAATTCTTATAAGAACTCTAAGGAATGTATTACCATTATTATCCCCATATTTCAGATAAGGAAAACTAGACATGGGTGTTAAGTAACTTGTTAAGATCACACATCTAGTTAAAGTGGCAGAGTTGGGATTTGCAGGCTGCAGAATCTAGACCCATAAGCATTATTTTTATTTCATTACTTCTCATGACTGATTAATACAAACCCCTACCTTTACAAAAGACAAAGCAAGGTCTAAAGAAGTTAGATGACGCCTGTAGTAGCAGAGTGGGATTAGAAAATAAGGGACACATTCTGCCTCTTTCCATTACTGAGTCCTTTCATTATGAGACGGACCCTTAAAATTAGGTGAGCCAGACAATGTTTAAAAATCTAGAGGCTTAACGTTTTCCTCTTTAGTAAAACAGAACACTCTAGATTTATTATTAGCCTTACCTGATATCTAAGTTGTTCTCTAAAGCCCATATTTATCATAGCCACAGCAACTAAAATGTTACACTGAGTTCAATAATTCCAGCGGGGAAGATAAGCCAATTTACCCTTTCAAACCTCAAACAGACGGTGCTGAATGTTTTGCAAAAATCAGCCCAATTACACTGTTCCATTTTGGCATAACACACTCTTTCCTGCTCCAGTTTGCTCATTTCAAGCTGTTCAACATTATCAATCAATCTAATAAGAACAGTCTCATAAACCTCCATTGGCACAGACAGTTCTTAGCTGTCACACATCTCAGATGCTGATCAAGCTACACTTCTTCAAAATCACAAGATAGCTCTGGAAGAATGACATCTTATCAGAATAATCTTCTTGAAAAGAAGTATAGATATTTATATTGCTTACCCATGAATTATATTCAGCCGTGTCTTTCCTGTTCTTTCTAACTTAACTGAACTAGACTTGGAGTAGAAACTTCAGTCTGGTTAAAAAACTTTTTGGCGAAAAATGCATCCTGAAATGGCAGATTTCATCGAGGGTCTGAGAAATGGCCTAGCTGACATAGCTGTGACTCCCATGATACCTTTTGTTGATAAAGACCTCCTCTACCATGAATCCTGGGACCAAAAATAGGCAGTCTTTTCATTGGACCATTGAAAAGTTCTTGTCCCTTCAGAATGGAGACAGGCTGTGTCACTGAGTGAGTGTGCAAGTGTGTAAGTGTGTGTGTGTGTGTGTGTGTGTGTAGAGAGAGTGTTGTTGGAGATAAAAAAGAATGCAGAAAAATTAAAACTGAATTTCCTGCTTTTTATTTGAATAAGACTGTTTGGAAGACATATTCTGGAGGTATGAAAGGATTCCTCTAAAAATAATGTCCCCCTGTCCACAGAGATCTGCAAATGGTAATTGGATTATAACTGTGCAAACTGTCCTTATTAGGAATCAAACAAAGAATGTTGGGAGCCTCGGGTAAAACTCCTGAGAGCATGACAGAGCACACAGGGTGGTTCCTTTGTTAAGGACAAATTCTCTGTTCTTAAATTATATTTTAAAACCACTGGCTTCATTTTTCTAACACTAGTAAAAACATTAAAAAAACAAAACGATTTCATTATCTTTTATACTGAAGCACAACACATGCTCTGAATTTTACGCTCTTTGTGGAACAATGGTCCTTGAGAAGTTGTGTATTTCCTGAACAGAGGGTGTGGAGGTCAGAGTAGATGTAACCACGTGGTCATGTTTAAGAGTATGCTGGTGGGTTTGGGCCTGGGGGTGGGGGTGGGAGGGAGAGATCCATGAAGAGCAGACAGAAAAGGAAAGATTAAAAACATATCCCATCACCAATTACTTTGCTCTCCATGCATTCCACATGGCACTGAACCAACAACTCAAAAAGACATCTTTGTTTCCCAGCAGATATGAAGTTATCATTCTCTCCTGATCTCAAGTGAATTCCAACAAAAGAATCACTGTGGTTATCAGTGAAAAACTGAGAAATGATTTCATGGAAGATCTTACTGACTCAAAATTTAGAGACTCTGTATGTTTTTTACTAGGATTCTGCAAGGTTAATAATCATCACTTGATGTAAGCCACACACAGCTTCTGTTGCTGTTAGTATTTAAATATTTAGCCAGGGGAAGGAATTTAAACACAATAAAATACATCAGATGGTTTTCTTTACTAGAATAGTTATACTTAAAGAGAAATTCAGAGTGAAAATCTACCATTATTGCATATACTTCTACCTCCACTACTCCCAAAATTTGGATGTTGAAAATAATCATGATTCCAGTAGATAGTGAATCTGGTTCCTGTAATGTGGATACTTAATGGAATATAGACTCTCATTTAAGTGATTTAATATAATATTTAACATGAAATTGTAAGTATGCAATTAATTTGTCATTGTTAGGCAAATGATATTTTAGTGTATGAATAGATGAAATCAATATGTACTTTTCATTGAGTGTTTACTAATTGTTAGACACTGTTCTGAGTACTTTATGGGCATTGATTTATTTAACCACCAAAATAATGATAAAAAAGTACATTACATTATAATCCCCATATTGCAGATGATGAAACAGAAGCTCAGAGAGGTTAAGTAACTTGCCCAAAGAAAGATTCACACCTTCTAAGTAGTGCAGCCAACAACTCTGAAACTTGCAAGTTAACTGGAAGACAAAGGTACAGCCCAAAGTCGGCACTAGTTGGAGTTATGTCATTAGTGTCCAATAAAAAATAGATGCAGAGATTTAATAAAAATCATAACCTAAGACTGGAGTAGCCTCTTAAATCAATTATTTGATGGAGACATACACTATCAAGTCAATTAATGTTTCATAAGAAAATGTCATTCTTTCTTTTTTCCTTTTCTTTACATTCAATATTATTTTGTATTAGTTTCAGGTGTACAGCATAGTGATTAGACAATCATGTACTTTACAATGTGTTTCCCCTGATATTTCCTGTACCCACCTGGCACCATAGATAATTATTATAATTTTATTTACTATATTTCCTATGTTGTACTTAACATCCCCTTGACTATTTTGTAACTACCTATTTGTACTTCTTAATCTAAAAGCTAACTATTTATTTAAGTGAATATTCTCAAATAATCTCAAGAGACAATATCTGTGAAATTCCTCATCAGTTTTAAGAGTAGAACCAAGTCAGGCCTTGTGAGGAAATACAGAAATAAGGAAGATGTTGCACACCTTTGGGAGTCTTTGGAAAAATGCATTCAAGCCAGAAAAACAAACGGTGAAGATAAGGAAATTTTTTTAAATTCAAATATCAGTTCTTTAAGTACAACAATTGAGAGGCCCAAAAGTCACCTAAACAGCCTTAGAAATAAATATTAGGGAGCAATTAAAAGGTCCAATCCATGGAAGAATTTTGCTAACCAGAAAAAATACCAAAAATATAACAGCCATCTTTTACCTATTTAACTTTTCATTAATCAAGGATGCCAAGCAACAATTTACAGCCTCAGAATCTATGGCATTAATCATTCATTTTACCTTTTTCTTGATTCCTATTCTGGATTATTGTTTGTATCATCAGAGCACAGCTGTCTCACCATTCATGACAATATGACTAAGGAATAAACTTGTATGGTAAGATTTAAGGATGTACATGATATAGCAGCTAAACTCACCTTCCTTGACTTCTTTTGTACACACAGATAACAAATCTAAATAGTCTGAGCCTGGAGTCCTAGCCCCTGGAACTTCTGTACTTCTGCCCACTGAACTACAAAATGGTTCATTCCTTCACTTTCTACATTTTCACATGGAAAGGGAATACCACTCACTGATCCACTCACTGGTTGGTGAAATAAAAACTACTCTTTATAAATCACTTTGTAGAACATGTAAAAAGTCTTTTATGAACAAGATAAATACATGTTTAATAACTTTTTTAGGTTGTCTTATTTAGAAATAGGTTGTTCTTCTACGTTTCAGAATGATGATTTGATCTGATAAAGTGGCACAGTGAAATTTCACTTAGATCACATGCACTACCAATACAAGTTTTGTTGGTCAAATTAACTTCCTTTGACCAGTCCCACAGAATTGGCACTTAAGTTCTTAATATTTTTTCCTGACTGTACATAAAAAATACAAATTGTAAAGAACCTTTTAGTCCTTCTGCTACCTTAAAGAGCACAGTGAAAATGTGGTATCTTTTTGTTCAGTCACCAGACCCTACCTTTGGATTGCTCAGAACTTCCAGAGTGTGAGGTCACAAGTGTGAGCACAGACAGAACCTTCTGCATTCCCTTGCAGCTGTCATTTGTTTTCTTATCTGTAATTCTCTGCCTTCTCCCCACCCTAGCACTTGACCTTGTTCTAATTTTTAGCGTCCTCCTGCTGCTACTTACTGTAACCCATTTTCAGGTGGGGTAACTTCTAGATCATTCAGATATAAAAATCTACCATCATTAGGTAACTGAAAAGTTACTTAAGGCTACAAATCTCAAATAGTCAGACACAATAAACAACATCTAACATACAATTAGGGTTATTGCCTGCATGAATAGCTGCTATGCTTGATGAGGCAGGTACTAGGATTATCTCCATTTTGCAGACAAGAAAACTGAGACAAAGGGACCTTAAATAATTTTTCCAAAGTCACGCAACTAGGGAGCAAGAAGTTCAAACCCAGGCAGTATGTTTCCAAATGCAATGGGTTAATCCTTAGGTTACATCACAGCATGTCAGTGACTGTTTCTTCAATGACTCCCTTGGAAGACAAGTGTGAAAAGTTAAGTATGACACAGAGCACCCAAAAGAGACCAGAAGGTGTCTCTGCAACTAGGAGCAATATGCTAAATGCATGAAGGACAGCTGAGTGTCCCAAGCCCTTATGGAATAAAGGCACAGAAATGTGCATGAACAGAGGCAGGACAGCAAAAGAAAACAGAACAGAAAGCAATTAGCTCTGAGAGTAAGGGGAGGAACTGGTATTTTTTTCCTAAGGAAAGAAGAACAGGCATTTTAGAAAATCTCCTGAATGTGATATCCTTTACAAGTAGGAATATATATGCACCCTAAGTTTTCAAGTAGAGGTGTAACATGATGAAAGGGATGTTTTAGGAAAGATGAATGAGACAGAGTAGTGCAGAACAGATAAGAAGGGCATGCACAGAGGAAACAAACATTGAGGTCTACAATGTGTGTGGTTAAGGGAGGCCCCATATCTGACATCAGCTGACAAAAAGTCACTTTCAGCAGCAATAAAACAAGAAGCCCTTAAGGATTTCTTTTATGAGAGTCCCTCAATTTTTCAATATATCTGGATCCCAAGAAAGTCAGGTCTAATATTATACTTGGAGAAATAACTTCAGGGGTAGAGTGAGAAATTAGCATCTCATTTTATATGTTGGGGAGGGTGGACCTAGAAATGATCATTCTTTTGTGGTTCTCATGCAGATACATGGAAATGACATCACTGGTTCTAACCTATTGCAGAGGATGGCATTTCTTTTGTAATCTGCTCCTTCTACTCACACCATGAGGGAAAGCTGAGTTATAAGGATGGATGCTGCAGGTTTCATCTAACAAGGACACTCAGATAAGAGGACACTCATTATGGGTAAGATGTTATGTGAACCCTCTGCAGAGCAAGCAATTTATTCGGATATGAGCAAATTCAATGCTCACTAAACAAGATTATCTAAAAGATACTGCAGGCATGGTGAAAAAATGTGACTACAAACTGGAGAACTCAATCCCAAATCAGATAGTTACAAATCAGCAGAAAATAAAGCAATCCTTAAGGATAGATGAATATCATATTCAGGAGTTAGAAAACTCCATACTGAAAACTAATAGACAAAACAAAGTAGGCAACATCAACAAAAAACACCAAAGTGAATTTGATTTTCCCATTTCAACATTACATTTGACAACATTTTGTTTAATCAATTGTACTTAACATTCTGCAAAAATTTCCTCTGAAAGAGATTATTCTCCGCGGGAAAGACAACTCCCTAAAATTACATTATATTTAATAAACTTACTACCTTAATGAACTAATTTTAAGAATCAACAAATAGATGGACATCAATTACCTCTAATCTGTTGCTCAAAATATGAGTTGTTGACATAAGCCTCTCAGTTTCAGTTTAGGAGAATTTATCTTATTAAATTCTGTCAACAGATAGTTCAAAATCAACATGAATTGTTGTAATACTTCAAGCTAAGTGGGAAAGGCAACTTATACATCTGCAGTCAAAGACTGGTAGTTAACTCATTTAAACCTTTAACGTGAAGAGAAAATGAGCAAGCAATGTTTTAAATAAAAATATTTGCATTTTCATTACTAGACTGCAGATAAGTGTAGCTTTAATAATATTCTTGGAGTATTTGCTTCAAAAGCAAAATTAGTTCAGATGTAAGTGGTGAAAAATTTTAGAACAAACTATGAGGACCAACAGTTCTCCTACTTGGTTGTACATTAGAATTACTTGGTGCAGAACTCAACTAAAAAAAAGGAATCACGCAGTGACATTTTCAAAAATACTCATATCCATCACCTTCCAGACCAGTGAGATCCAACAGACTTTTCTATGATGATGGAAATATTTGTTACTGTACTGTCTGATGTGGTGGTCACTTGTCGTTCATGGCTAATGAGCATTTGAGATGTGGCTAGTGAAACAAAATCACCGAATTTTTTATTTTATTTGCTCTTCATTGATTTAAATATAAATAACCACAGTGTAAATAGGACTGCAAATGTAAATATGACAGCAGAGGTATAGATCAAATAAGTTAGATTCTTGGGTTGGGGCTGAGGCACTGGTAGATTTACAAAACTCTATACTGAACTCTATCCTCTATCCTCTCTGGGGGATTCTAATCAAACCCCCAAACTTGTGCATCCAGAATTTAAAATCGTTTTTCACTTTCACAGGCTTGATCCAGATGCCACTTTCTACAATCTCTGCCATATACATGAAGGGAACATCTGTAATGGTAAGCAGCTAGAGTTGTTGGGTCATTGTGATAAGCAGGTCTCCTCTGCTCATTGGCAGCTGTTTCATTAGAATGGGCTTGCAGGGAGGGCTGTGTGGTCTGACACTTACTGCCTGGCTCTGAATTCCAGCTTAGCCCACAGTGATCCATGTGAGTATCTAACTGTTCTAAGCCTCAGTTACCTGTTCTGTCAAGTGGAGATAAAAATAGTTCTGTGGGGAGGATGGACTGATGCATGTAATGGGCACAATGAATGAGCCATGTGCTCCACACACTCTCTTAGACCCAGATTTTTATTCCTCTCACTCCCCCCCCATACAGTTCTGTGGTAAGTAAAGCAAATAAGCAGGGCAAACTTTTGGGAAGAATTTATGGAATTCATAAAGGCATGTTCCAAGCAAATAATTAAGTTCACATGGCACTATAAACCATTGGAGAATGGTTACAAGAAAAAATAAATAATAAGCTAGTGTGATTTTAAAAAATATTGAACTTATTTATCTTATTTATTTTTATTGACTACCATACCACCAGTTAATATTAATAGAACAAGGAAGTGTGTGCTAATAAATGCAGATAAACATCACTTGATTCATAAAAATGGTAAGACTCAGAATTCCAGGGTTTAGTGATATCAACATAAAAAGCATACTGTACAGTTTTCAGGTGCATAATCACTTTGTTGACCTTTTGGTAATCTCAACTGCTGTAGCCTAACAATACGCTCCAATGCTGTTTTCACTTACAGGCACTGCTAATTTATGTTCATATTTTCTACACTGAGTTTTGTTGCCTTCTTCTTTGTTAAATATCCATGTATGGGTATAACATTTTTTTAATGTAAGAAAATGTAACATTACAATTAATTATCACCATAAGAGTTTGTAGTCAACACAACTATTAATGGTAAGGATTGTTCATCAGTGACTCACAGCACAGACAAGATAAGCTGAGAACTATGCTCCATCCCGAGGGGATTTCAATATGTGAGGAATAACTAACATTTCTTGTGGATGTAAATATGTACACATTATTATTCCTAGCCCTGATTATGTACTCCCAACTTTATGTATGTATGTATTTATTTATTTTGGATAAAAGAGACTGTTTTTATTTGCTTGCAAGGCACAATTTTCACAAGGAAGTTGTCCCTGGAATACAGAGAATAAACCAGATATATTGCTCAAATTATTACATGGTGGCCACATTTTCTATTGGATGCCATTTGGGACCATTTTGAAATAATAATATAATAGTAATAGTAGTAGTAGAAGTAGTACCTCCCTTTCCTATTTCTTATATCCTGAGAGCAGAAATTTTAGGAAGCCGCACCTATAAATTGCGTGGAGCAGAGCCTTAGGTAATCACCACAGCAGGGTAACCCTCTTCACTGCTTTGTAGCTCTGTGTGTGCGTGGCTCAGAGATGTGTCAGTGCCACTGCCTGGTTACTGGAGGCCTGCCCAGCACTCACCCTACTTCCAGTCACCTCACTACCTCCCATATGCGACTGGTTCCCCTCCAGTTGCTGCCATGGGGTTTGAGTACACTCTAATCTCACGCAGGCCCTTTAAGCAGCAAAAATCCAGCAGTTTTTTTCCTGCTGCCCCAACCCCTACTGGTTTTTACAGCCAGAGGTAATGGGAGTTTATCTTCCCAGTGCTAGAACCCTGGACTGTGCAATGTGGCCCGGGGCTGGGATTGCTTGTTCACAAGGTATCTCTCCCAATTTCAGTAAACCACACATGAATGTGGGACCATCCATTCTGCCACTGCCACCCCCTCTGTAGGCCACACCATTTCTCTGCCACATCTCCACAACTCTGCCCCTCCTACCCATCCAGATGAATGTGGCTTCTTAAATAATTGGCTGTTGGACTTCCATACAGCTTGATTTTCTGATTGTTCTGGTGTTATTTGTTTTGGGGATCTGGTTGTAATTCTTTCTATGATTGCATGAGGAGGCAAAGCATGTCTACCTACTCCTCCATCTTGACCAGAAGTCTACACTCCCCACTTTAATCATTAAATAATTTTATGAGGTATGGCTTATTAACAGGTACCCATTTCATAGATGAAGAAATTAAGCACCAGGAGGTAAAGTACTTGTCTAAGAAAACAGACTGCAAGTGGCAGACTTGGAATTTAAACTCATGGGCTTTAACCCCAGAGTTTGGGATCTTAACCACCACCTTATGCTACCTCCCTGTGAGTAAGATACCTTTCTCTCAAGGTATGATTTTCTTTCAAAGTTTGGCAAGGTATGATTCAGGATAGCAACACCAAACTGGCTGTAACTGTGAGATGTCTCTAGGTTTACATCAAACCCACTCTCATTTAGTTTTCTTACAAAGTAAAATTCTGAAGTTTGTAAACAATGTTTGATCAGTAATAAATCACATCTAACACCTCGACTGAGGCATGGCTTGATCTTGAAGTGACAACTGTTGATCTAGAACAAGGGCAGACAAACTACAGTCCCAGACATATCCAGCCCTTTTCCTGCTTTTGTACATTGGAGCCCAGTCAGGCCTAGTCTAGGGCTGTGTCTTGGTATAACAGCAGAGTTCAGTGGTTACAGTAGAGGTGTACGACACCCAATACATATAATATTTACCATCTGGCCCTTCACTGAAAAAGTTTGCTGACCCTGTTCTGAACCCACCAAAAAAATTACCAGACATATATCACAGGAAATTAGTTTCATGGAGCATTTCACAATTTCAAGCAGCAAAGGAAGCTCATTCTTTTAATAGCTATCATCACAATATGTATGTATGTATGAGCAGATGAGTCTATAGAGATCACCCAATAATTTATTTTTCCTTTGTGTTTCCTTTAAGGTCCCAAATGACCTAGACACTTAAGATGTGTAGTGAATCACTTGTGACGTCTCACTGAGGAAGAGTAAAGGGGGATTGGGAAGGCTTAAGTGTCCATTATTTTCCCAGACAAGTCTACCTTCATATGATATCTCCCTCCTATAGCATCACACTCACCTTCTCACCCCTCACATTTCACCTATTTTCTTGATTCTCATTCAATATTGGAATTATATTTCACCCCCTATATCTGTGTCTTTTCTCTCTATCTACACTGTACATTCTGGAAAAATAGAGCACTTAGAAGAAACAGCACTTGCATATTTGTTAGTTGAAAGAAAGCTTTGGGGAACGTATACTCTACATCTATATGGAAAACCATCTGTGTCTATTAGCATGGAAACAAGATCAGTGAGTAGTATTTATATTTAGGACATTTGTTCTAAAGTAGCTCAAATCACTTCCAGTAAAAATGAAAACAAAATCTCACTTCCCGGCTTTTACTATTAAGTGTCAAAACATGTAAAAAGTGGCAACTGAACAGAGAGAAACAAATTTGCAGAATGACACAAAATTCCAGGTATGACATGAAAACAAACCATCTGCACTTACTGGCACAGATCTGATTTTCTTAGTTGCCATTTTCAGGCCGTTTTTCCAGAAATGTTTTCTCTTCAATATGCTACTTTTAAAATGATAAATTTAAAAGTGTGAGGCAAATGTGATAACAACTACACTTGTTTCAGAGACTCGACTAAATAATTTTGCTTTTATATAAAGCAAATTATGCTTCTTCTGAGCAATGACACATACAGAAATTGAAGTTTTAAAAATAAATTATAGTAAAATATTACAGGGGCTTGGAGAATTATAACTAATGGGCAAATTTTTAGTAGGCTTGATTTTTTAGAGCAGTTTCAATTGCATAGCAAACTTGAGGAGAAGGTACAGAAATCTCCCATAAACCCCCTGCCCCTAACCACATGTACAGCCTCCTCCACTGTCAACATCCCCACCAGAGTGATGCATCTGTTACAATCAATGAGCCTACATTGATTGACACCTATATCACAGTCACCCTAAGTCCATAGTTTACATTAGGGTTCACACTTGGTGTTTTTACGTACTACTGGTCTGGACAAATGTATAATGACAAGTATTCTCAATTATAGTATCATACAAAATAGTTTCACTGCCCTAAATATCCTCCGTGCTCGACATCTACATTGTTCCCTCCCCACAACCTCTGCAAACACTGATCTTTTTATTGTTCCCATAGTTTTGCCCTTTCCAGAATGTCATAGAGTTGGAATCATACAGTAAGTATGTGGCCTCTTCAGATTGGCTTTTTTCACCTAGCAATATGCATTTAAGTTTCCTCCATGTCTTTTCACAGCTTGACAGCTCGTATCTTCTTAGCACTAAATAATATCCCACTGTCTGAATGGACCATAGTTAATTTACCCACCTGCTGAAGGACATCCTTGGTTGCTTCCAAGTTTTGGCAGTTATAAATAAACATCCACATGCAGGTTGTTGTGTAGACATAAGTTTTAAACTCCTTTGGGTAAATACCAAGTAGTGTGTTTGCTGGCTCATATCGTAAGAGCATGTGTAGTTTTGTAGAAACTGCCGAAAAGGCTGTACCATTTTGTATTCTCACCAGCAGTGTATGAGAGTTCCTGTTGCTCCAGACCCTCACCTTGGTGTTGTCAGTGTTTTAGATTTGGGACATTACACTAGGGGTATAGTGGTAGCTCATTGTTGTTTTAACTTGCACTCCCCTGACCACATATTATGTGGGGCATCTTTTAATATGCTTATTTGCCATCTGAATATCTTTTTTGGTGAGATGTCTGTTAAGGTTTTCTGCCCATATTTCATCAGATTATTTGTTTTCTTATTGTTGAGTTTTAAGAGTTCTTTGTATATTTTGGAAAACAATCCTTTATCAGGTGTATCTTTTTGCAAATATTCTCCCAGTCTGTGACTTGTCTTCTCATGCACTTGACATTGTCTTTCGCTGAATGAAAGTTTATAATTTTAATGAAGTTCAGTTTATCTATTATTTTTTCATGGATCATGCCCTTGGTGTTGTACCTAGAAAGTTATCACCACACCCAAAGTCACCTGGATATTCTTCTGTGTTATCTTTTAGGAATGTTATAGGTCTGCACTTTACATTTAGGTCTGTGATCCATTTTGAGTTAATTTTTATTAAAGATATAAAGTCTATTTCTAGACTTATTTCTTTTGTATGTGGATGTCCAGTTGTTCCAGCACCATTTGTTGAAAGGACTATCTTTGCTCTAAGGTATTGCCTTTAGTTCTTTGGTGAAGATCATTGACTAAATTCATGTGGGTCTATTTCTGGGCTCTCTGTTCTGTTTCATTGATCTATTTGTCTATTCTCTTGCTAACACTACACTGTCTTGACGACTGAAATACTTAAAATTTTCTTTTTTTATCGAATTTATTGGAGTGACACTGGTTAATAAAATTATATAAGTTTCAGGTGTACAATTCTACAATACCTCATCTGTGTATTGTGCTGTGTGTTTATCACCCCAAGTCAAGTCTCCTTCCATCACCATTTATCCCCCTTTACCCTCTTCTACCCCCCCACCCTCTTCCATACTGTTGTCTGTGTCTATGAGGGGTTTTTTGCTTACTTCCTTCCCCTCTTTCACCCAGCCCCACAACTCCCCCCCAAGACAATCGTCAGTCTGTTGTCTATCTATGAGTCTATTTCCATTTTGTTTGTTAGTTTATTTTGTTCATTAGAGTCCACATGTGAGTAAAATGAGATGGTACTTGCCTTTCCTGACTGACTTATTTAATTTAGCATAATGTTCTCCTGGTCCATCCATGATATCTTAAATTGTAAACTTTTCTTCTTTTTTATGGCTGAGTATCATTTCATCATGTAAATGTACCATAGTTTTTTTATCCACTCATCTACTGATGGCATTTGGGCTGTTTCCATATCTTGGCTATTGTAAATAATGCTTCAATGAACATAAGGGTGCATATATTCTTTTCAATTAGTGTTTTGGTTTTCTTCAGCTATATTCCCAGAAGTGGAATCACTAGGTCATAAAGCAGTTTCATATTTAATTTTTTTTATAAAACTCCATACTGATTTCTACAGTGGCTGCCCCAATCTTCATTCCCACCAACAGTGCATGGAAGTTCCCTTTTCTCCACATCATCACCAGCACTTCTTATTGATTTATTGAAGGTCATTCTGACAGGTGTGATGGGATACCTCATTACTGTTTTAATTTGCATTTCTATGATGATTAGTGAATTTGAGCATTGATGATTGTCATTTTATACTGTCTTGAAGTTGGGTAGTGTCAGTCCTCCAACTTTATTCTTTTCCTTCAATATTGTGTTGGCTATTCAGGGTCTTTTGCCTCCTCATATAAACTTTAGAATCAGTTTGCCAATACACACAAAATAACTTGCTGGTATTTTGACAGGGGTTGCCTTGAATCAGTAGATTGAGTGAGAAGAACTGACAGTTTAACAATATTAAGTCTTCCTAGTTTTGGACATGGAACATGTCTCTATTTATTCAGTTCTTTGTTTTAATTCTTCAGAGTTTTGTAATTTTCCTTACATAGCATTTGTATATTATTTGTTAGATTTATACCAAAGTATTTCATTTTGGGAGGGTGCTAATGTAAATGGTATTATGGTTTTAATTTCAAATTATGCTTGTTCACTGCTGGTATATAGGAAACATTGACTTTTGTAGGTTAACCTTGTATCTTACAACCTTGCTATAATTACTTATTATTAGCTCCAGGAGGGTTTTGTTGTTGTTGTTGATTATTTCTGATTTTCTACATAGACAATCACATCATCAATAAATGTGATAGAGATCCAGGAGGTAAAATTCACAGAAGTGTGGGGTCTCCTGATAACTGGGTCTCCCTAGAGTTTTCAGCTCTCTGAGTTATCTACACTGAACCTCCAGCAATTCTTCAATTATAGTTCAAGTTTCCCTTTCCAGGTACTGGTTCCTTTGGAGAATGCTGCTTCAATAAGTTGTGATTCTCTGTATTTGCCTCTCAGTCCATTTAATTTTTGGAGGCAGCATTTTTCCCTATTACCTCACTTCACCTATGGATCTAAGGAGAGCTGTTGATTTTTCAATTTGTTCAGATTTGTACTTCTTAGATGGAATGGCAAATTTCAAGCTTCTTACATGCCAGAACAATACTGAAAGTTCTGATATAATATATTTGGAGATAAAATTTACATACCCTAAAATTTAGCATGATTTAGTTTTTTGCTTTTTGTTTTTTTGAACATTTTATTTATTTTATATTTAGACAGAAGGGAAGGGAGGGAGAAAGAGAGACAGAGAAACATCATTGTGTGGTTGCCTCTTACATGCTGTCTTCTGGGGACCTGGCCTGCAACCCAGGCATGTGCACTGACTGGGAAATTAACCAGTGACCCTTTGGTTCGCAGGCCAGTGCTCGATCTACTGAGCCACACCAGCCAGGGCTGATTTATTTTTTTTAGTATATTCACAGATACATGCCATTGCTATTATCTATATCCAGAATATTTTTATCACCCCTAAAATGAACTCTAGGCACATTAGCAATCATTCTTCATTATACTCCTACCTCAGGCCCTGACCTCCATTAATCTATGTCTCTATGGATTCGCTTATTTTTGACTTTAATATAAGTGGAATTATACAATATGTGGCCTTTTGTTTCTGGTTTCTTTTTCTTAGCATGTTTTCAGAGTTTATAATTTTGTAGCATGCATTAGTATTTCATTCCTTTTTATGGCCAAATAATAATCAGTGTATGGATATGCCAAATTTTGTTTAACCGTTCACCTGTTGATGGACATTTTGGTTGTTTCTACTTTGTGGCCATCACAAATAAAGTTGTTTTAGATATTCATGTACAAGTTTAAATGTGAACATATGTTTTCAATTCTCTTTGGCATATGCCTAAAAGTGAAATTGCTGGATCACATGTTAATTCTATAAATATCCAAACAAAAAAACAACAAAAAATTAAAGAACATGAGTCCAAGCACAAAAATGGTTTTTAGTGCAAAACTCATTTTCCACCTCATTCCTCTCGTGTGAGATAAAATATCAATAACTACTCATTACATGAGTAAGCCCGTATAATGTTTCACTTCATATAGATTGGCCATTGGAGCTTTTACCAGTGAGCAGTAAGAAGGAACAAAATCCCTCAGCTTATTTTCACAGCCAGATGATCATGAGTAGCTTGAAAGATTTAAAGGTTTGTAGTGTTCACTTTTTAAGAAATTGAGCCAGGTAATGCCTATGTAAAAAAAAAGGCAAATAAACTATTTTAATCCCTTTGTGTTATATATTAATTCCAAAAACCAATTGTTGATATCCATCCTGGCAATTTTATGTGTTAAAATAAAGTACAGTTTAGAACTGTACTTTAGAACCTAGTTTCTTTCGAGGAGATATTCTTGTCTGTATCAGGAGAGAAGTTAAAAATAAAATGCCACACCGAACAGTTCAGTAGCCTTGTTTTGATTACTCTTGCATTCTTTGATTTTATTGCTCTGTTGGTGAGGTTGCAAAATAATCATTCAATACTGTACGAGTTGATCAGAAGCACATAAATAAGAAAGATAATAATATGAGTTTCTTTCTGGCTCTACAGAACACTATCTCACATCCTCCAGTATTGACAAATGGAGAAACCACTGGGACAGATAGTGTGGTTGGCAGAATAATAGCCCCCCAAAGATGTTCATATCCCAATACTGGGAACTTCAAAATATTTTGTCTTGCATGGCAAAAGGGACCTTGCTGGTGTAATATGAATGATTACAAAACGGGAAGAGCCTCCTATATTTCCAGGTGGGCCTAGCATGAACACATGGGCCTTTAAAATAGGAGAATCTTTTCCAGCATAGTTCAGGGTAAAAGAGAGATGTGACTATAACAAGGTGGTCAGAGATGCAACATTTATGGCTTTTAGGTGGAGATATAGTGCTGTGAGCCAAGGAATGTGGGTGGTTTCTAAAGTCAAAAAATGGGTTCTCCCAAGAGCCTCCAGAAGAAATACAGCCCATTGACACCTGGATTTTAGTCCACTGAGGCCTCTGTCAGATTTCTAAACTACACAGCTATAAGATAATAAGTGTATTGTTTTAAGCCAGTAAATTTATGGTAATTTGTCACAACAGAGATAAGAAATGAGTAGAGAAGGAATCAAGAAATTTCTGTTCGTACAAGGAACTCAAATTATTTAATGCAGGATCTCCCAAACTGTTCCATGATCAAATAATTTTGAGAAAGTTGTTCATGTTAGCTCCATCTTATAGAGTCATAATAAACAATAGCTAAGGAAAAATTTAGAAGTCCTGCAGAAGGAAAATTATAACTCAGAGTATCTTCTAAAAACATTTGCCACAATCTCACCTCCTTTTCTTTTTTCTTTTCAGAACATCTCTTCACACCCATCAGATTCCTCAGAACATAGTTGGGAAATCCCACCTGCTCAGCTGAGAGGCTGAGACACCCAAAGATGTGACTTGCCAAGACAGCACTTTGTCAACACAGAGACACAACCCTGGCCTCACACTCCTCATCTGGAATCCTATCCAGGATGCCACTCTGTCCCACTGACAAGAAGATATTGTTTCCTGGCATCTGAGTCTGTCTAAGTTAGACCTCTGGTGGGAGAAAAGGACATCAATGGAGAATCATCCCAATGAAGCTCATAACTCATGAAGTTCTCTACTGAATAATACCAAAAACTATATGGTTGCTTTAGCACTGAACATATTTCACTATTTAAAATAAAAGTGTTCAATAAACTATCGAACATTTACTAATTTCACATCAACAAGAGGAACACAATTAAATGCTTCCTCACAGTGATTTAGTATTTCTTAAAAACTCTTAATTCTGCTGCCAAAGTCCATTTTCCACAAATTCTGGTTTCCATAAATGCTAATTTGACAAGGAAGTGAGGTACAACCAAATGTCATGGTTTTCTTTTGTAGTACTTAAGTAATGCCTTCCCCGCATTTCCTACTTACGATTCCAAGAGCTGCAAAGCCATTGTCCTTTGATGATTTTTTGATACATATTATCTATACCGTTTTCCAGAAAGTGACTACTTTTCTCACAATCGCAGCTTTAAAATAATAATAATAATAACAACAATAATAATTACAACTAATCAAGCTAACAACTTTGAATACTTAGTTTGTACCAAAGACTACTATCTATTTCACATGAGGAATCTCATTTAATCTTTACAACAATCAATTAAAGTATTACTATTAATATCTGTATTTCACAGATGAGCCAACTGAGACACAGTGAGTTGAGGAACTTTGCCCAGGGTCACATAATAAGAAGTGGTAGAGCCACCATCTGAACATAATTCGATTTAGAGCTATGGTTTTCTGTAAGCACTAGCCTAGTGATTAGGAATTGGGAGTGATTCTACCTCCCAGAGGACACTTAGCAATGCCTGGAGACACTTTTGGTTGTCACACTGAGGAGTGGAATGCTACAGGCATATTGGTGGGCAGAGACCAGGGATGCTGCTACACATCCTGTAGTACACAACATAGCCCTCCAACCCCACCCCCTGCAAGTACAAACAATGGTCCTATCTTAAATGTCAAGAGCTCTAAGTTTAGGAAACACTGCCCTAGCCTTGTGCTCCCAATGTCAGAACATTTTGAATGGGTCACTTATTGGTAAGATATATGATTCTCAATACCAGGTTAGAAACCCCTATCTCCACCTAGGAAACAAGATTATTTCAGCCTGGAGTGAAGAGCACTTAGAGCCATGGAGTCCATTTGGTTCATTTCATAGCACTAATTTATGCAGTTTCCATTGGCCCTGGAAACTGGCATCCATTTCACACTATGCCCTGGCATCCTGGAACATGAGCTCATTTTAATTTTTGTCTTTCAGTGTACACATGAAAGAGGAACTAAGCCACTGGGGAGTGTCTGAAAAGGGCCAGAAAGAAGATTCTGGTTTTCATTACCTTTGTCTGTAGTGCGGAAGATACAAGAGTAACATCTGCATCAGAGATAATGGCAACAGCAAAGAGATGCAGGCACAATAGGTTGCTTGGGGTGCAGACCCAGCTTAAAAAGTCAAAATATTTTCAGAGAGCAGTCCTGCCATATCCACTCAAAATGTAATTGTGCCTATCACTTGACCCAGCAATTCTACTTCTAAAAATGTATTTTATAGAAGTATTACAAAAGGTACAAGATTTATTCACAGATATTAATTTCAACACCATCTCTGATATTAAAAAAACATTGACAATAAAAACAATAGAAACATATGCATATGTTCATCAAAAATGTGTGCTAGAGTGCTCACAGCAGCATTATTTACAACAAACAAAAACTGTTAACTGCCCAAATGCCTATCAAGGTTGAATGGACAAATTGTGGTATAATCACACAATAGAATACTACATAGCCATGAGAATATATAAACTCCAGCCACCTACAACAATATGGAAGCATCCCACAGACATCATGTTGAACAAAACAAATCTAACACAGAAAAAAGATACTTTATGAAACCATTAATGCAAAAATATACACATAGGCAACACCAATCTGTGCTATGAAAAGACAGATTAAGAGTTATTCTCAGGGGAAAAGTGACTGGAAGGAATTCCAATGGGGTTCTGGGTTTTGGTCATGTTGCTTCCTCATAATAGCTATTGTTTGAAGATGAGATTCTTACGGACTTTAACATTCTACCTAATTCAACTCTATGTTGTTTAAATTTATTTAGAAACATATATTATGTTTGTACTCAGAAAAAAAGACATACAGAAAATTAAGACGAACAAAATGTTTCTTCAGTTTGACATTTTATTATTTCACCATTCAGGAAGATGAAGGTTTTTGAAGGATGAAGAAAATGATAATGGAATAAACCTAGTGCCTTGCCTTCACGGTTGCTAATTGATCCCAGTGATGGAGGTCACTTTGGTTTGTTGCTGGTAATCTTAACAATTGATTCAAATTAGCACTTGTTTTCTGGGCTGCTCCACATTCAGATCTTGTTGTGGTGTGGCCACCACAAACAGGATTCTTGGCCACACAAAGAATGTGTCTACAGAACAGCAAAACAACCAGATTTGTTTGATTAAATGAACAAAACCATATATTGAGAGGAAGGAAAAATCAAAACAGCTACACCCAGAATAACTCACTCAGATGGGTGGTGCATGAAATGGACCCATTCATTGAATCAATATTTTAGCAGCCTCATGCAGACTCTCTGAAACAGTCTGTTTGAAATGAAATACTTGTACATAAACCAAGAGACCATGAAAAACACTTTTTTGCCCATTATCAGAACATGTATTCTGAGTGCCCACTGTGGATCTGCCATATTGCTGAAAGTCTGTGGGTCTGATACTACTATTTTTTTTTAATCAACTACAAAATGTCATTGTGTTGAGTGTTCTTAATTTGACCTATGACACTAAACAGAAATTCACTTAAAAGAAAAAAAAATGGTTTTGGTAGAGTTGATAACTACAGCTTTTTATATACAGTAAAAGTTCTTAGAGACAAATATAACAATCCGCTCATAAAATGATATAGATTGTGTCCCATGAATCTCAGCCCTGGCTGCACATTACTATATTCAACTGAAAAAGAATTTCTAAAGGTACCACATGGCCATCAATATTTTTAAAAGTTCTTCAGGTGACTAACAAATACAATAAGAGTTGGAGTCATTGCTCAGACCAATTAAATCAGAAATGGGACCTAGACATGAGTATTACTTAAAAGCTACACAAGTGTTTCTAAAGTATACTTTGTATTGAGACCATTTAGAAGATCAGACTTCTTCTAAATTTATATTATTAAAGAAGTCAGAGGTAGCCTTTTGAGAATCATTTTGTAAAGAGACCCAATATTACTTGGACTCAGCTTTCAAAGTTTCACTAGAAAAAGATCACAATGTGATACTGTACCATGATATGACCTCAGATGATTCAGTTATATATATATGAATTAGCTCCCAGTTTGTTAAGTGCTAACTATGGTTAAACAATACTCCATGTGCTTGCTTTACAAGGTCTGTCTGGAGAAAGTCTAGCCATTGTTAATATAATGAGAACATCGATGTAACCTGGCAGTCAAGGAGAAGTGGACTGGAATGCTCATGTGTGAACAATAAAGACTTCATTGTACTAGTCAGTGGGGGCAGTAGATGCTGTTTAGTGAACGTGTGTACTGGTGGCAATCACATTCAAAATGACAGCAAGTAAAGCAATGAATCTGCATGAAATTTTGCATTAAGCTTGAACATTCCTTCGTAGAAACTATTCACATGATTCAGAAGGCTGCAGCACTGGGCAACTGGTGATTGGCAGCTTCATCATAATAATGTGCCCACTCATGCATCACATCCTGTGCAGAGTTTTATGGTGAAACATCAAATCACCCAGGTGACTCAGTCCCCCTACAGCCCAGATTTGGCATCCTGTGACTTCTGGCTTTTCCCAAAACTAAAATCATCTTCGAAATGGAAGAGATTTCAGACCATCAGTGAGATTCAGGAAACTACTACAGGGCAGCTGATAGTGTTTGGGGGAATTGTGTGAGGTCCCAAGGTGCCTATGTGGAAGGGGACTGAGGCATCATTGTTCTATGTGCAATGTTTCTTGTATCTTGTATCTTCTTCAATAAATATCTCTATTATTCATAATACATAGCTGGATACCTTCTGGACAGACTTCATGCATCATTTAATTTGATCCCAAAAACAATGCTATGAAGAATTGAGTGGCAAAAGTTATTTCCAGTGAACTATCACATAGATAGGTTTTTGTCTAGAAGTATTACTCTTATCCAAAATTTTATGGCCAACCTGTTAGATCCAGCCTTCTCCAGATGCTCTATCCATCCTACATCTTAACTGACAGGGTAGGGGAATAGGTTAAGGGAAAAGTTTTATAAATACAAACATTTAAAATCTTGAAAACATCTTTAGAACATGTCTTTTTAAAATAAATTTTAGTCAGCATGACTTTAGTGCATTCAGTAATAGCCTTGATGATAACAAGAACTAAAAGCAACATTCTGTAATTGCTACACTCCAGGAGAAATAAGAAAATTTATGTTTTGTATTTACAGAGAAGCCACCATATAACATCAGCCTACTTATAAACACAATTTGAGTTTACTAACTTCAGTCTGATAGCACTGCCATACAAAGGGTATCAAGTCCTAGATGATCAAAGTTACACAGCCTAAGGCAGTTTGAGAAAACACTTCCTTAAAATTGAGAGCAGGAATCATGTCAGTTATTACCTCAATAATTTTAAGATTCCCACTCTGAGCAGGATAGTTCTTGAGAACTGGAACAGACCATATAGATACAATTTCCTTCAACCCGCTTATTTATATCGGTTACCAGGGAGGATGAAGTCCTCCTCCACTCACGCATTTCTGAACAGAGAAGAGGTCACACTTAAAAACTGACTTTATGAAATTTATGTATGTCTAAAGCCTACATGCTCTTCTCTTTCTTCCATTCCTTGGACCAAGTTACATTAGTGGGATATGATTAAACTGATTGTTCACTTGATTTTGTTAGCCATGGTATAAATCAAATCTCACGCTTCTTTTTGCTGCTTAAGGGGTGTTTATAGTCTGCAGAATAATTTTAAAGCTGAGTTAAGCAAAACTCTTTGGGAATCATTAATATACTTTTATGGTTGTGGCATAGAACATTCCAAATCCCAATTTATATACTTTCTGAATTATTGGCACCATGGTTCTCATCCTTTATAATAAAAGTAAAGACCGCTAGCATATACCATTTTATTTTAATATAACAATTACTATCTTTTTCTTAAGAAAAATTATCTTCACCCAAGGACATGCCATTGATTTTAAAGACAGGGAAAGGGAGGGAGAGTAAGAGGGAGGTAAATATCAATGTGAGAGAGAAACTTTGATTGATTGCCTCCTGTGTGTGCCCTGACTGGAGATAGAACTCAACCTAGGCACATGCCCTGACAGGGAATCAAACATGCAACTTTTTGGTTGACAAGATGATGCTCTAATCAACTGAACCACACCAGCAAAGGCTCAATTTTTTTAATGACCTGAATAAATATTTTTTCCAACAAATATTTTTTGAACAATAATTTCATCTAAATCTTCTTTCCCCTATTCATCTCTTCATTATTTTTTTAAAGCTATCACAGACTTTAGAATTTAGGCATCAATGTTCGGACCTTCAAGGATCCTGAAACAGTGGTCTTTTCTCAACTGCATGCTGGCTCCAGGCATCCACCCACTTCCTATACCTCTTCACCCAGCTCAATTCTTAGGTAACTGTAGATCCATGGTTCTCAACTGGGACCAATTTTGCCCCCACTCCTTGTTCCCAGGGAACATGTGGCTATGTCTGGAGACATGTTTGGTTGTCACAGCTAGGGGAGAAGGTGCTGCTGGTATCTAGAGGGTAGAGACCAGGGATGCTGGTAAATATCCAACAATGCTCAGGATGGCCCCTCCACAGAATTATCTAGCCCAAAATGCCAAGAGTGCTGACATTAAGAAACCCTGCTATGGAGGTTCTCAGAGACCCATTTTCCAACCACATTTCCATCATTCCCCTAAAAAGCCCAAACCTAGTAGCAGTCACTCCCCATCCCTCTATCCCTCTAGCCCATGGTAACCATGAATCTACTTTCTGTCCCTGGATTTGACTATTTGGGGACTTTCATAAATATGAAATCATATAATATACTGTCTTTTCTGTCTGGTTTCATCATTGAACATAACGTTTTCAAGGCTTATCCATATTGTAGCATGTGTTAGCACTTCATTCCTTTTTAATGACTGAATAATGTTCCATTGGATGAATATCATTCCATATATTTATATTTCCTGTGCCTTGGACATTACAGATGTGCAATAAATATTTTATCCTAATGATTTAACAATTTTGGAGATGTACAGAATGCCACTGAGAATAGAAATAGCACATGACTATAATTCTCTTAAGAGCACAATGATGATGGAGATGATGCACTAGGTAAGATTCTTAAAACTGGTGATTTTATGATTCTAAAGCTATGTTAGCACTATAATGGGGGAAATGTCATCTATAATTAGAATAAACATGCATCCACTCCAGAATTCTGTGACAGGCTACTGCATCTGTTTAATTTCATTTGAAGTAAAAAATTCCTATAATAAAATGTATGTGAGTAGAATTAAATTAACTTCTGGCATTCTTCCTGATTTATTTCATTCCTCACAATTATATCAGCTTCAGATCTAATACTCTAAGCAGACATATCATTCATGATGTGGCTTTTCAAATAAAGGTTTGATGATAATTTTAACAGTAATCATTGAATTTATATAATTTAGGGATGTAATAAAGAAGATACTAACTGAAAAATTGCTCAGGGCTCTGTCTACATTCAAGAGGCCATTGACAAAAGCAATAATTGGAATGGATACCAGGAATGACAATACAGCCAGAACTGCTGACATCACTGGTACTTAGGTTCTACCACATATTTCTTGTTCCTTGTAGAATTAGTAGATCATATGCAAATATTATTCTGACACTTCATATTTATGTCCCTGTGGGAACTTCCATAAGAGATGAAGATGAAAGGTATGCTACTAAAGAGTAACAATATAAGCATTGTCTGCCCAAGAATGATAGAAAAACTCTGCACATCAAATATACGAGAATGATAGCTTCCAACCTTTTATAGTTTGATAGTTTCCAACCTAGGTGCCAAATTATTACCTTTGTTCCTTTAAATATTTTATTTATTTATTTTTAGAGATGAGGAGAAGGGAGGGAGAAAGCAAGGGAAATATCAATGTGTGGTTGCCTCTCATGTACCACCCCCCACTGGGGACCTGGCCTGCAGCTCTGGCATATTCCCTAACTGAGAATTGAACCGGTGACCCCTTGCTTTGCAGGTCAGCACTCAATCCACTGGGCCACACCAGCCAGGGCCTTTGTTCCTTTAAATTTGCATATTTTCTCCTTCAGCAATTACTAAAATTATCATTCTTCACATTGGAAATCATGTTTAAGAAGAGTCAAATGTATATTGAGTAACCTTACTAGCTTTCCCTTACTGATATTTCTCCATTTTCCAGGTAGTAAAGTAAGTGTACAAAAGAATCAATGAACAAAGCCAAAGGGGGTGGGTTTGAGGGTGGGAAGTGTGGATGGGTGGGGTGGGGAGGCATGGTGGGGTGAATATGGAGACAAATGCTCTTGAACAACAATTTTTAAAAAAAGAACATTGGCTAAGGTCTGGCATAACAAGTCAATGGCCCAATCACAATTCTGACCCAGGTCTACAAAGACAAGTCCTCTCCACCATAGCACATTGCTTCTGTTTGGAAATTACCCAGGTGTGCATGTGTATGTTGAACCCTAGTAGGAATGTGTGACTTACTTTTGGTGTATTTTGTCTAATAAGTAGAAATAAAAAAGCTTGTGTTTTTATTATTGTGTTACATCCGTGAACACAGATATAACATTTTTCACTCCTGACAGTCACCTGTTAATTATAACCAAGCAATACACTATCCATCTGCATATAATTTCTCTTATTGAAGATTGCTCCACTTATCCCTGGCTGGATAGCTCAGTTGATTAGAGTGCCAAGTGTCATCCCAATGCACTAAGGTTGTGGGTGTAATCCCTGATAAGGGCACATACAAGAAGCAACCAAATAATGCATAACTAAGTGGAACAATAAATTGATGTTTCTCTCTCTCTCTCTCTCTCTCTCTCTCTCTCTCTCTCTCTCTCTCTCAAATCAATACATTTTAAAAACTTTAAACAAAAAGAAAATTTCCAAACCAGATATTTAGCAAATGCTTACAGATATTTTAAATTACAAGCTGTACAAACTCTTCCTGTGAATGCTTATATTAAGATATTTTCTACTAGCAATGTAGTAGAAAAGAGACCCTATCACTGTAAATAAATACATATCATTTTGGTCTTTGATTTCATGTTCACCCTTTTCCCCCCATTGAGAATGAACATTAAATAAACCCAGGGCTACAGGAGATCTAATACTATCACTTATTCATCAGTTTTGCTGAACATGAATGAGAAACATTACACCGCAAACTTCTTGTACATCCCTTGTATTTGTTCCATTCACAGATTATTTAAAAGAAATAAAATAAAGTCTTGGCTTCCCAGAGATTTTCAAGAATGAGTCCCTTAAGTAACAACAGTTAATATTTTGGTGAGTATCTCCCCAATGAAGAAAAGAAATAGAAGGGAGCGATGGAGGGAGGAAGGGAGGGACAGAGGGAGGAAAGGAAGAAGGGAGGGACAAGAGAAAGAGGAGAATTATATTACAGAAAGAAGACTTTAAAACTCTCTTTTCCACTTAACTATGTGTCACAAACATCTTTCTATCTCAACAAATACAGGCTGATACCCTCATTTTGAATGTTATATGGGTCATAATTTATTTGAACCAGCCCCCTATTGGTAGATATTTTGTTTTACAAGTTAGCTCATAAACACCTCTATCTACTTTATATTGTCCTCAGAAACAGCAGACACTGGCTATAATTTAATCTTTCCTTGATAACTCAGTGTGTGCATGCCATTTAATGCATGATCACTGAAGAAGCAGGAAATATAGAACTTCAGGTAGAAAGACTGAAGTGGTCTTATATACAGTTAATATGCCCCTGGCCAAACCAGCCAAAGAACTATTGGAATACTCTAGATGTCCAGCTTTTACCACAGCCCCTGATGCTTTTTGGTGTCACTACTGTCTCTCTTCTCCCTCATCACCCCTTTCTCATCTACAAACACAGATATAGGCACAGAGTGTGTTAGCTTCCTGAAAGTGAGAAGGATAATTTGTTCCAACACCTGCTCCCAGCATTCTTCATCCCAACTCAGAGTGAAGAATTCTTCTAGAGGCCATGAGCAGTTTGTTTGAGAGTTGGATTACTGTCCTATTCATCCTTGCAGTCCAAGACCTATGACTGTTAGGTATATATATGCTTAGTGCCCAATAATGGCTGCTCAGGTTATGTCACAATTTTGGCCTTCGAGGGATATGTTCAGGACTTGTGACCCTAAGGCCATCTCCATTTACTGCATAGCTATTTTGTTTCCTATTGCTTCACTAATAAGTTTCCTCTTTTCTTTTCAGGACACTTTGGGCTTGCTGAATGATTATCACCTTTGATTACCACCTTGAATACCATCACAATGCATTTTCTTTATCTTACATGTGTCTTTCTCTTTTATGGTTCCTTACCTCTGTTCCTGCTTTTCTTATGCATCTTGCCCAAAGTCTACTCACTTATTAAATGTCCTTAGCCTGTAGAGGTTCCCTCTTTTTTAATATAGCTCCAAAGAACCAGTACAAAACATAGTTAATTCCAATGTATTCTGGAAGCAGGTGCTGATGATTTGTAATCAATAAAGTATGTGAATATGCATGAAAGATGGGTTTTGTTGTTTTTCTTTTCAAGTTACTCCTTGGGTTGAAGGGATTCCAGAATCCTAAGAAAGTAATGATGATGATGATGATGATGATGATGATGATGATGATGATGATAATGATAATAATGTTGTTTCATTATATTAAGCAAATAAACTCAGATACAAATAAGTACATATCAAGCACATATAATAGTATATTTGCTTGTAGTATATTACAATTTGAACTAAGGTCAGAGTCAAATACAATAAGGATGTTAGGATAATGGATTCTAAACCTTCTACAACATCTCTCTTTTCAGGTCCTTATCAGAGGTCATTGCATGAAATCCATAGGAGCAATTGGCAGCAATGCTGAGTTATCCATCTTAGGTGTTTAAAACACCCATCTAAATGACTGCGTATTTCCTTGTTTACAGAGAATCCACATAAATCAAGGATATTTTTAATATTTTCATAATGTCATGGATAACATTTCTGTATTTCAATTAATCAACACATTCATCTAGCACTTACTTTGTAAAAAGATATTTTTCTAGGTCCAAAGAGCTCCTGAGAAAGTAGAAGGCACAATATCTAACTTCCAAGGTTTGCAAAGGAAAGTCAGTGTGTTTATCAGAATTAATTAGTGGTGGTGTATCTGAGTTCTAAAAAGGGTACCAACTCCATTCCAGGGGGAAAAGCAGCATAGAGAATATTTTCTTATAAGTAAATATCTATAAAAGAAATGTTTAAAAGTTGACTTTTGCTCCAGTTATTTAAGAATACTCACTTTTGAAATTATTCTGGAATATTGGGCCATCCTGGGCCTGCTTTAAAAGAAGATTCAAGTATAGAGTCCCTATAGATGATAAGAAAGGCTTCTAAAACTCCTAACACCTGACTTATCCAAATATCACCCATATACCTTGACTCCTGCTGCAAAACAGAAAGTTAAGCAGAGGAAAAACTCCCAAGTAAAATAAAACATCCTCTCAGCAGTCAAAAATCAATGCCATAAGACTGAAATTTTGGAGCTTTTCTCACAAGTGAGTCCTCAGGGCCAACATCACTTAGAGCATCCCTTTATTTGCAGCCACACATACTTCTAACAAGCTTGGGCACATGATTTTTCCAGCACACTGTAAATTAAGCAGCAAATTAGAAGGGAAGAAATTGCTACATAAGCAGCACAGGAACAGCAAAATGTGATGATGAGCTGCAAGTATAACTACTGTAAAAAAATAGGCAAAAGAGCTTTTTAAAAATTATAAAGTAACACACACAAACATGTATAATTTATTGTTGTTTTTGAAGTGAAGTTTTAGGAAGTGAAGACATTTAAGGCATGCTTCCTCTCAGAGCTCAAGACTGCTTCAGCTCTTGGCTACTATGGGTTCTCTTTATTTAAAGTATTTGATTGGGCCAAAGTGAGGAGGTATGATGAGAGATTCTTCCTTCCTGGGATTAACCCATGCTTTCCTCATCTCTGACAACTGGCAAACAGGAATCACGTGGCTCTTGATGTGTCAAAAAAAACTAGAAGCCTTCCCAGCCTAAGGTCCTTCCTCACAAATTGCATATTTTGCAGCCCTGCTTGACCCTAAAAACCCTCAGGAGGGATTTACAGGAGGGTTTCTGGGCCAAAAAGTGCCCTAAGTGTGATATTTTTATAATCCTTTCTTGGGTCCTTTTAGCAAGAATGGTAACCTATAATTTACAAGATAATTTATTCACTCATTTTGAAGAAAAGCTTTTAGAAAGTATAAATTCATACATGTATTTGTTCCCTCTAGTAACACAAATGGTCTTGCGTTCATTGGTATTCAACATACCATAATTTTCAGACTATAAGATGCACTTCCCCCCCAATTTGTGAGGAATAATAGTTGTTAATGCTGCTGTTCAGTTCTGTTTACATTTACATTGGTGAAATATTATGTTATTTATGTTATTAAATACTTTACCACATTTTTTGCTTCAAAATTTTTTTTCCTATTTTCCTCTAAAACCTAGGTGCGTCTTATGGTCCGAAAAAATATGGTATACATTTGGAACAAATGCTTAAATGAATGAAGACACATTCTAGGGTCATATTGTCACAGTTATTCCAGATATATTATCCTAGATGAAAACATTTTATGCTTATGATCCATTTTTAAAATGGTGATTTTTTTAAGAGATAAAAATATTTGATGTCAACGTGCCAGAAAAACAAGAGCACAAATATTTTGGAAATTTTATAGTCTCTATATAACAAAATAGTCAATCTAATAAATTGTTTTCTTTTATAAAGTCACCCTTTTCAAAAATAAATTAACTGGTTATAGGAAAAAATTTTCAATTGAAATTTTGAGTTTTCCCCAAAACATTGAGCAACTTTTAAACTGCATACATAGGACCTGACTTAGTGAAAGAGATTTTAAGCACAGCGGTCCATATTTTAATACCCTATAACTTAGGATATGCAGTGGGGGAAAACAAATAGAATCAAATCATTTCTACTGTATTTACCATCAAAGTCGGAACAGCTATATATAGTGAATTGGCAATAACTCAATATCTAGTAGACCAGACAAATTAATTTTACAACAAGGGATCCTTGTTAACCTTTGTGGCAACAGGGTCACTCTCATTCTTGAAATATGAAACAAAGTAATGAGATAAATTTGGAAAACTATAAGACCACTGGTAATTCACCAATGACTTCATTAGTAGAGGTTAACTGCAACTTTGTAGAAAAATATCCTGAATTCTTTTCCGGCACTCTGATATATTTAATCAAATAAAATAGGGGAAAAGGATTGAAAAAGAATTTAATGTTACCTACATTTTCCTTTCCTCTCCCTCCTACTCTGCTGAGCACCTTGTTGTGCACCACCCATTTCCTCTGCCTCCAAGTAATCTGATGCCAATTCTCCTAAAATCCATTCTACAACTTCCTTCTTGCCTCTGATATACAATTCACTAATATATTCATATATAAATGCAAACCCTGAACATAATTGGCTTTTAGAACCCTAGTCAATGTTCACTTTTATTTATACATTTTGCCTGTTATTATCCTCCATTTTATTCTGTCTCTGATTGAAAGGTCTACCTTTCTTCATGAGGGTTATCATGTCTTCCTAATTCATTCCCAAAGACCATCTTAGAATCTTATTTGTTAGAGTTTATAAAACACTTACTGTATAATAAGTGATGGGGTAGGGGAGGGTGAAAACTTTCTGTTTTATCCAGAGATGTCTCTCATTTTGTTTTCATATTAGTCCTCTTAGGTTCTATAATTATTCTCATTTTACTGATGAAGAAATTGAGGCTCAGATAAACTAAGTATCTTATCAACGGTCCCTCAACCTTTGGTTAAGTTGAGGTCAGGACCCATGTAAGTCTAAGTTCTAGCTCTTAATAATATCATTTCATGGGTATTTTCTCCTTGAATTCAACTTAGCCAATGTGGAGCCCCTATATAAAAACATGTACATGTAAGTTTAAGCAGTCCAAGAGATCTGGCTATACTGCCAATATTATCTGGGTATATAATCAATCTTTCTTTTTTTGCTCTACTATTGATAGACAACTCACCAGCTACCTCTTATCACTAGTTACAAATCTGCTTTTTAACTGACCCAATTTTAGAATAAAAGAATAAAAGAAAAAATCCATATGCTTTAATAAAGTAGAAGAGTAAAAGTTGTGAATTTAATATCTAGATCAGAGGTCTTACAGGGAGAAGGGCTTTGGTTATCATTGTTTAGGCAAAGGAGAGGCTGCTTGAGAACATAGAGACAATGCAAATAAAGGAGCAGTTAAGAGGCTCTAAAAGAGAGACAGGAATTTATTTGGATTTGCTTATAAGTGAAAGTGGCATCTGGCCAGAAGGATGTGGACAAAGAAGGGCCAAAATACTAAGAAAACTGAGTCACTATGTGAAATGGGGAGCCAAGGCAATGTCCCCTCTGATACATATTTGTTTGCAATTATCAAAATATATTTTAAGTGTGAGGTCTGGTGTGTAATATGTTTCTTGTCTTGTCTTTAAAATCATCGGTAAAAGTTTTGCTACTGTGACAACCTCAAGTTCATGGTTGCTTGGATGGCAGATAGGCTATAGGATGAGTCCAAGGATAAAAAAACTTAGTCCTCTCTTTTGGTGGATACCAGAATGGTGTTAAAGAAATGGCCACGGGGATCAGAGAAAATACCTTCAATGACAATAGAAAATTGAGCAGTAGTGATCCTCAAATTATAATCTGTAAGGGAAATATTGGGGAGCACTTTGGGGTAATACCAGAATGGGGGTTTGAAGCAATTTATCTTGATCTGAAAGGGAAGGGGAACCCTAGGGGATATCTTGATTGCACTACAGTTACTCAACCATCTACATTTTTGGAAAGAACTATATTATGTTTGCTAAAACCAGAGAACAGACAATGACATAACTGCTTTGTAAAAGTAAATTTGAATATATCAGCATGTGCAGTCAACTTATTTGCTGACTTAAAAACAGCATGATGAAATTTTTTTGCCTGTTAAACCTACTATTGCCCATAATGAAAGACTCTATATGCACTAATCACAACATACAGCCTTATGTTTGATCATAGCTTCTAAAAATTCATGATACAGGGATTTTTAGTTATACTCAACACATTTTTCCTTCAGAAACCTGACTGGTTGTTCTGGCTGCCGTGACTGATATAAATTGAGCTCTTGGTTGGAAGGAATCTATAGGATCAAGCATCTCTGAGTTTCATACAGAAACTTACTCTGAAGACGTATATTCAAAGGTATGTAGATTTTATTCATTATTTAGTGTCCTTTCTGTTGTGCTTATTTCTTTTTCTACATTCAAAAGCTACAATGTATTCTGCATTTCTAATACTTTATGCTGTATTTTCAGTTACTACTTCAGTTGGATGATAATTAAGTTAGACTCTGATTATTAAATGAATTATTTTACTTTCTAATACAGGAAAGTATATTTCTTTAAATTTGAGTTCTAAAATCCTAAAGCACTTTTTAGGGCCAAATTTCAAAGTGAAATAATTTTAATTACTTATCAAATGAGATAAAAATAATTTTTCACACTTTGTGATCCACTACTTTGAAAATCATTTTATTTAATGACATAAAATAGACTCATCAACTGCAGTTTTTTCCTCATTAATTCAAACTTTTAAAAAATCAGATTTAGGAGGCAGAAAATGTGAGTTCCACAGCCAGCAATATTACACACAATGTACTTCCTATGCAAAATTTAAAGTCATTCTTCTGACAGTTTTCAAAGTTAGTCAATAATTTGCACCACAAAGCAATGTGCATATTTTGGGATAGCCTGTTTTGCTTCATGTCTAAAGAGTTTTATTTGTGGAATAATCACAATGCAGTGTCAAACAAAAGGAATATGCCATTAACTATAAATATAGAATCTTTTAAGTAGATGCCATTTAAAATTCATGGAATAATCACAGAATATTAGTGTCATCCTCTCCCTTTCATTGAACCACATCCAGAGCTCAGAGATATTACCTGAGGGTCTTGCCTGAAGTTCTACTCATGGGAATACCTAGAACTAAATTCCACTCCTTCCTTACTCTATTTTGGCAAATTATTTAATATCTTTTCTCAGATGCTTAGGCTTTGCTTTTAACAGTATTGCTACTGTTAAAAACAAACAGACAGTCATTGTCTGTACTGAGTAGACTGAGGTAGACTGTACAAAAATATCATTTCTATGCCTCTTGGTTCTAAAAGTATCAAGCACTGTGCACCTTGATGCTGTCCTCAATTTTAGAGCCAACTGTACTCTTTTAATAACCAATTGTAAGATACACTTAGCTTCTATGACTCTACAAGCTGTACAGGTATAGGAAAATGGCATGTAAATACTACAGTGATAGATTATTCATGTCCCTACAACTTGTTTCAGCTTTCAACCTAAAGGAAAAGCATTTTTATCACTCTTGTGACTACAGAAAAAACAAAATGGGCCGAGAACTAGAAATCACATATGAATGAAGTAAGCTCACTAAGAATGATCCCATCCTTTCCACTGCAACAAACCAATATGGATTATGAGGCTTTTATGGAGCATTAATTGTGTCCATATTTGAGAAGAGATAAGAAAAGTATGTGTTGACATATTTCAGGGCCATAAAGAAATGGGGACCTGGATTTTGTTTGCCTGCCTCCTGGGAGCAGCCTTCGCTATGCCTGTGAGTAAAACACCCCCTGCATACGTCAATGTCCAATTTCACGAGCTTGGAAATAAAAACTGCCCCATAGTAGATAAACTTTAGGGTTTAAACCAGTATTAAGATCAGATGTTCTCAAAAATTTTTGTGTTTAAAAACAATTTAAAGAGCTTGTTATAAAAAAATTAGATTCTCAGATGCCCCCACTAAAGATTCTGATTTAGTGCAGCAGGGGTGGGGCCCAGGACTCCGCATTTTAATAAGCTCCCCAGGAAATTCTGTTGAAACAATAAGCTTTTATCATTGCCCATCTCTAGATAGAGGGAACTTTTGGAAGGGACCCTTGAAAGGCCTCCAGAGAAAGTGCTTAAATCACCCTTAGGAAAATATTGCAATGGTGCCAGTTTTGTCTAAAACTCAATTTCTTGCAAGTATCCAAATCTCTTCCTGCTCTCCAAACTCCACAGCTGTAACCTTCAGAAAGCCCAATTTCTGTGTTAGTAACTCCCCTCTTGAACCATCTTTCTGTTCTCAGAGGCCTCATCCCTTTGGGTGTATCTGCTAAGTACCTGAGTTTTATGTGGTTGTCTGGAATCCTACCTATGCTACTACATATGGATATACTTTACATTGAAATGTACCAAGGACCAGGAAGTCTCACCCATTATTCCTAGACATGGGTACAAAAGGTCAGAAAGCTAAGATCACATGAAGGCAAAGTAGGATAAAGAGCAGTTGATAAAACCAGAAGCCAGCAAAGCATGCATATCTGCCTCCTCCTTTCTCTCTTATCCCCACGACCAACATTCTGTGCTCTGCCTTCCTGAGATCCTACATTGTGGCAACTCGTAGTCTCCTAAGGACCCTTGCATTATAAATTCAGCCCTTTTTCCACTCCTCAATTCAACACCTCTACCCTCTGACAGCTTACATCAAGAAGGTATAGAAAAAGCAATTACTTGACTAAAATAATTCACACTCAGACAAGAGTGAATTAATCCTCTTATTAAATATCAGCATTTTAAAAGAATAGAGACTTACATAGCTTGATGTCTCAGGAAGGTGTTCAGCATGATTCTCTCTCCTCTCCCTCTCACCCATTCCATGGCCAACCAAAACTCCAGAATGCAGCCATCAATCACTTGGCCTACACTTACACAGGACTAGATAATTTTTCAGGTTGTTTTTTATTTTGAGCTTTCAAATGTTTTTGCTATAAAAACATTGACACAATAATAAAAAGTATTGACCTAAACTTCATAAATCAACTCTCATTTTCCATGGGGATTTATAGTGTTTCTATTTCACTGCACCCATCTTGTTCTCATATTCATCAATCATTCACATGTAGTTGTTTCTTTTGTTGTTGTTATATTACTTAGTTTGCACACAAATTATGAGGAATCTCTTTGATACTTAAGCACTCATCCACCTCCTGATTTATAGGGGAAAGTTTGTGAGACAATTCTCTTGTTGGTATTTCATAATCATGTAAGAGAAACATATCTCTTCCCAACATGGAGTGAGTTTCATCAAGAAGTATGATGGTGGGTGGGACAGAGTAGGATTAATTGACAACATGGGTGGAGGGGTGCCTGAAGATCACTGGAGGACAATTGTGTGCTGGTTCCTGATTCCAGGTCTCTCACCGTAGACTGTGACCCTGGGAAAAGTCTTTTAGTTGTTCTGGACCTCTTTAAAATAAGAGGGCTCCTCTCCTACACAGCATACATGTTCAAACTAAAAGTAGACCTCAAATATATTCTGCATTATATAGATTTTTTTAAGTTGCTTCAGTCTCTCTTAATGTGAACAATTGCATATTGACTTAATCTCTTCCTCTCTCTCTTTCCCTTTTCTCTCCCTCTCCCACTTTCATTTCCTTCTCCTTCTCCCCTCCCTATAAAAGCTACCACCTCATCCTGGGCACCCTGGTTATATCAACTTCAGCTATGAGGTAATTTTTCTCTTTACTAATTTTGACCATTGTTTGAGTTAACAATGTCCTGGGCTCTGTAAAGAATAGTATGTTGATATCTCATTCAAGATGTTTCTCAGTCCCACTTTTTCAGTTCCCACTGCCAGCTTCCTGGTTTAAGCCCTGATGAGTCGCCTCAAGCCTGCACTGCCCCAGCACATTCCTGCCTGGCCTCTCTGACTCAGTCTCTCCTTCTTATATGGCTATAAAAGTATCCATCATGAACTATCACTTAGGGGGGACTTGCATGGTAGGGAAGAAAGTAAATTCTGGCTGAACAGGTTTATTCTATCCTAGCCCCTAAAATGTGGGGAACAGGTAAGAAGTTATTTAAGATCTTTTCCAGCTAGTAAATTACCAATTCTAATATGTTCACACTCTTTTGTGTCTTCCTCACTTGTCTTTACAGAAAGATTAGTGACCAAGTAGTCTATGAGACATTCTTAGAGCAAAATAAAGCTTGAGATTTCTGGAAATTTGGTTTGAGGTTCTCCTCAACCCCATACTAACCATGTGACTTGGGCAAATCATTTTCTTTCTCTGGAACTTTGGTTTCCTCATCTGTAGAAGGGAAATAATTATAACACCCACACTTCAAAATAACTGTTTGGGAGCAAAATAGTCAAGCAACATAAAACATGCTTTGTCAAGTATAACTTGAGCAAGATTAATAATTGTTTATTGTATTGATATCAAATCCTGTAGCACTATATCAAGGAGTCCCTGAACCTGAAATTACCTACATGTATACTGTTTAGAAAAGAAGTGAAACTCCTACTTCTTTCATAGATTCAGATGATAATCTGTGAGTCTTACTCTTACAAACTGAGGAAAAATGTTAATAAGAATTTGAGGCAAGATTTTCTGTTAAATTTTAAAAGGTTTACATATTTGACCAGAAAACCTGTGTTTATAGGATGTTTCTGTCTCCTATATTTTTAATGGTGACATCATATCAAAAATAACATGATTAATATTATGTCACATTAATTTTTCTGTTTTGTTTTGCTCTTGCAAAGAGCAGGAGCCATGGACTTAAACACAATTACTACTTTCGTAACCTCAGCTAAGCTCATGAAATTCAACTTTCCATGACCTTGTCTGTAAAAGTGAGGGTGATGATACTTGCCTTAGAGTATGTGAGAAAACATGAAAAATGTGTGTTTGATGGATGTGATGTGGTAGTGTCTAACACACAGGAAGCACCTGAAAAAATGTTTACCCTGTTCTTTCTTCAGTAGAACTCATATTTGCAGATGATCAATATGCTAGGACTGCATTATTGAGTGTATATTTCATGTAACTATATTAAAACAAATGTATTTTAATGTCTCTTTCTCTTAAGGTGCTTACCCCTCTGAAGTGGTACCAGAGCATGATAAGGCAGCCGGTATGTAGATATTTTGCTCTTTATTCTGTTAAAATATTAAGCATGCATTTCAAGTCCCTTTTAAGTGAAATAACATATCTATGCCACATAAGACACTAATAGAAAGTCTAGTTTGTAAAAGGTCTTATCTGTGTACACAGTTAGAAATTCTTGCACGGGAAAAATGAATAAATACTCATATTGTCATAAAGGCAAAGACAACATTGCTACTTCTCCAGTTGGAAGTCAATGGAGCCAATGGTAAACCTGACTCTTTGTTTTTCACCAGTACACTTCCTATGGTTACGAACCCATGGGTGGATGGCTGCACCACCAAATCATTCCCGTGCTGTCCCAGCAGAATCCCCCGAATCACGCCCTACAGCCTCATCACCACATCCCTGTGGTGCCAGCTCAGCAGCCCGTGGCCCCCCAGCAACCAATGATGCCAGTTCCTGGCCAACACTCCATGACTCCAACCCAACACCACCAGCCAAACCTCCTTCCACCTGCCCAGCAGCCCTTCCAGCCCCAGACCATCCAGCCGCAGCCTCACCAGCCCATCCAGCCCCAGCCACCCGTGCACCCCATCCAACCCCTGCCACCACAGCCACCTCTGCCTCCGATGTTCCCCATGCAGCCCCTGCCCCCAATGCTTCCTGACCTGCCTCTGGAAGCTTGGCCAGCAACAGACAAGACCAAGCGGGAGGAAGTGGTGAGTATATTCTGAAGCCACTACAACACCTGCGAAAATGGTAAAGCAAAATTGGCCTACAGAGTTCTAAGTTCTCAAACAATCCAGGTTCTTTAGTACCAGTGGCTACAGATTATTGACTCTATTAGTACAAACATGTGCTGTAACTTTACATTATCAACAAGTTTATTTACATGGCTTAGCAATTAAAACTACAGCCTTAATTGACTGGGTTTAAATTATTTAATTCCTACCAGAATATAAATATTCTTGAAATCCATTATCTGTTCTTATCTTTCAAGTGTTAGACTAGAAAGAGTAGATTAGAATTGCACTAAAGACTTTTTCAAGGGCAATTTTTGAGAGTGAGGGGATACAAATATTTGAATTGGTAGGTGGGAAATCTCTTTAAAGACCTACAGGAAGATTACCTGTCTAAAGTAGTTTTTAATCTAACTTGGAGGAAGCTAAACCATACAGATCATCAGATACCTTTTCAGTGCTAGGGTTCTATAGATTAAGCTTTTAGCAAGACATTTTTACACAAGCACAAAATTTTCTTCCATTACAGAAAATTCTTCCAAACGAGTGGGAAATAGTCACTTAAAATAAATGACCTTATTCATATTCATAAACCCTTACTTCTGTGTATATGAGATTGTATAATTCTACTGTACATGTGTGCTCAAACGTAATTCCAAGTTATAAATGCTATTGATGACTTTATACTGAGGAGCACCAAGGGATGAGGTGGCAATGACTTGGATGAGGAACCAGGATCCCTGGGTTCCAGTTTTGGCTCCGCTCTCAATGAGGAGATAGTATTAAACAAGTTACTTCAAATTTATTAGCGTTTTCCCTTCTATAAAATGAGAGAAAGTGACTAGACAGTTTTCAAGCCTCTGTCCAAGTACAAATACCATAATTTCCCAATAAAAAATTATAATATATGCCATATATAGCTTCACAATTAGGAATATGTGGCACAATTTTGAAAATTGATTGTATCACAAATAATCTGGTGCCTATAGTTGATTATTTTAGTCTAAGGTACATGTTTCTTCTTTGCATAGAAAATCCATTTATTTACCTCTTTATTAATAATTGTACTTCATAATGTATTCATACCCTGACAGAGCTATTTATTAAAAGGTGACCAGACAAGTAGTTTAGGCTTTTTAAAACTCCTGTGTAAAATAGAGTATAAATATTGATAGCTTTGTAGAGTTGTTTTATGGAAAATAAACTGATAAACTCAGAGCCTGACAAGCAGGAAGTACTCAATAAAAGGTGTCAATTGTTATTCTATTATCAAATAATAGTGTTAAGTGTCCTGAAGGCAGGAGACTCTAAGCTGGATACCTCATTTCTAATGTTAATGAGATAACAAAAAGATTGAAAATTACAGAGTCAAACCTAAATGGTTGTACATTGTTTTGGCAAAACTGAAGCTATATGTGTTATTGTAAATGGTACTCAATAAGAATATTTATAAATTATTTTAATTGTTCCTTTTCCTATTTTCTTTCAGGATTAAATGATCAGAAAATGAGAAGAGAACTGAAGTAAATACTTCAGTTGTTTTTAGAATGACACAGTGATTTATGCCTAGCATCACTTTACTTAGTAAATTCTGTAACTAAAAAAGGTATCATTAGCAAACAATAAAAATGTTTTAAAAATTATTCATATCTTTGTGTTGAATTAAATTTAAAATTTCATGTCACTTGAGAGAACAATTTATAATGGCTATTCTTGTATAAGGTAGGAACTGCTCATTTGTACATACAAATTGACCATTCTGCAGGCAAATGAATACTGTATTTCTTTTTAGAAGAAATGTAAAATATGCTATCTCAAATTTTTTTAAACCAGAAGTTTATATATTAGTTATAATAGTTGATAAAGTGAAAAGTTATAAACATATACTGTCTCTGAACCTGAACCAAATAAAGGGAAGTTTATATGAAGAATCCCTTATGTTAAAAAATAAGCTCTTGAAAAATGCTTATATTACAAAACAAATTAAGACTTGGAACACTGGCTTCATAATTCATACCACATTAGTAAATACAATCTGGTCTTCTGATCTCATTTTACTGAAACAGATTTGTAAATGAAATTATGTGATATGGATAATAACATGCTGAATTTTAAATTATTGAGGTAATTAGCTTTCCTAACAAAACTTTTATTAAATGGAGCTTCAAATAATCACGGTGATTTTACATATAAGTCATTCCATCCACTTCATAATCTTTAAGAAAATATAAATTCTACTATATAGTCATCAAAATGTTAACAGATGCATAAAATGGACTCAATACAAGATTTCTTTCCCACTCCTAATTACATGAATCCTTTTTCCTCCTACACCCACACAAAACTGTAAACACTCTTTTCAGGGTTTATATTACACAGCACCCACAGTAACTTTATTCCAGTACTTTTATGATTAAGGCCCCTTAATCACTTTCTGGAATGAATAAACATAACTTTACTGGGAGGGTGTCAATATTCAAACAAATAACTTGATTTTAAAGAATTTAGATTAATAAAAAAGTAAGAAAGCTTTTAATCAATTAGTATGGGTCAAGTCTAATCAATTTAGTAAATATTTATTAATCACTCTCTAGAACAAGGAACAATTCCACATCCTAGTGAAAATAGTAAGTTCACAACCTTAAGTAATCTAGTATCTACCAAAGGAATGAAATAAACTCACAAACAATAAGAGAGGGCCTAAGGGCAGTAATACTATAACAGAAGTATAGCAAAAATTCTCTGGTGAATATAGCAGACATAATTAGCTAGCTGTCCAACAGTTTTCCTTGCCTCACCACTCATTCCCTGTTGGCAGAGCTAGAATTAATCCCAGCAACTGACTTACCAGGAAGTCAGGAGAAATGGGCCTCCTCCCCTGTTCCAGGGCATGAACGTTAACTCCAACATGTGAATTATGGCATTTATTACCATAACATACCATATTCATACCAAATACAGTATTTATTCTCCTTGCCAGTGATTGGTTTAGGAATGAGTTGTGGTGGAACCTGAACAATGAATGAAGCCAATAGGGAAGTCTGCTAGGTGAGGAGGAGCTTCTGGAAAAAAAGATTACTCTTTCATTATACATATACATGCGTACACCAGGAAAAGTTCTGTTTGGTCTTTGGATCTGTTTGTTTGAGGATGTGATGCCTGGAACTCTGTCTGCCATCTTGTGACAGAGAGGGTCAGGTAGAAAGATGGAAAGGACCCAGGTCTTTGGTGGCATTATCGTGTCCCTAAACTAACCAACTTGGGAACCAGCGAGGTAGATGACACACTATTTCTATGCTAGTGTTTTTCAATTGTGGGTCATAACTGATTAGTGGGCCAAGATACCATATCAGAATCCCCATCATTTGTGTCATTATAGCAAACTGTCTCTCCTTATGGACAGGAATAAGGAGAATTACTTGAATGTCATTGAAACTCAATAACTTTCCTGAAAAAAAAAAAAACAACTGATAAATGGAGATAAAATATATCTCCTAGCATATTCTTCCAAATACATGCCCCCCCACATACTTTGTCTTCCAAAGCTCATGAAATATTATCATTACATTTATTCCTACTGAGAAAAATATTAAGGGTGTAAGTGATGGTGTTACTTGAAGACTGTCTGTGACACTGGAAAGAGCATAAACTTTGGAGTCAGCCTGGAGTTGCTTTCGCTTTTTCTGATAGAAGTGGATTCTCTATTTGGGAAAGTCATTAACAAAAGCAGTCTCCCTTTGCAATAATTTAAATGATATTTCTGTGTGCATACACACACATTCAAATCACCTTTTTAATTACAAGAAAAAAGTCAGGCTTCAGAATGTGAAGACTAGTTACTATGGAATGAGATATACTGCACGAGATAATTTCAACAAGAAACTGACACTTGTATATTAAATGTCCAAACATGTTTTAATGTAATCATTCTCATGGTGGTCTTCTATAATAACATTGTTCTACCACATTAAACAGTGTATATTAACCATAACATAGCATCTTCTTGATGGTCCAGAATGAGACTTACTCTGTGTTGTCTTGGAAATTCAGAGGTAATAAGTCTCTTATGCTTCTTTTAAATTGCCTGACATTACTCTCTCATTCTACCTGCTCCTTTCTGCTCTGAGCTATCACTTCTCCTTCTTTTTTTTTGATTAATGTGTATTAAAACCTTCTACCGTGTACCTTATTTTGTATCTATATTCTCCCTAACAAAATAAAGGGTATTGGCCTTGGAATTGTTATTCTGGAAAGTCCACAGTTAGTTTGAGATTATTTTATTTCTTGATTCCCCAACTGTGGCAGATGGTCACAACTGACAGAATTATGGCATACAGATGTCACCACATACTGTAACACAGCTGATGTAAATTGAATGAAACTGAGCACTTCTCATTCATTAAAACTCAGGCCTAGTCAGATACTCAATGTTGCATGTATTTAAATCAAATATGGAAGAAAATTACTAGATACTAATGACCAAGACTCAAAGTCCAGGCTGAAATAAATAGCAGCATCAATCATAAATGTATTAATAAACCCAAACTTAAATCTAAAGAATTCTTAAATTAATAACAAAGCAAAAGTAGATTATTTACAAAGCTGTGCTATGCCTTTGAAATTAAGTTAAACAGACAGATGAAGTTAAGTAAAGCACCTCAAAGAAAGTCTCATCTCACCATAATCACTCCCTGTCACTAATAAATTTGAAATCTTCTCTGCTATCATCCACTCTTTGTTGGTGAGGGCTTCCATAGGCATATTTTTTTCCAGAGTACAAATACATGTCTATGAATTACCCTTAGAGAATCATCAAAATGCATAGAAAGATTTGTGCAAAGATGTTGATCATAGCATTATCTATATCAGTGAGAAATTGGATCTCAGTTAAATTTTCCTCCATATATCTGAAAAAAATACTGTGATAAAAAGTATGCTTTAGAAGAAACTTTATTAGTGGAGAAAATGTGAGAAACTGAAGTTTAATATCAAGGCTGTACATCATTTGTGAATATTATACATGACCATAACATGTAAATAATTGAGACACGCACATAAATGGGCATAGAAAAAAACTAGAAAAATGTAGCTGTTTGTGGGAAGATCTATTTTTTCCACAATAAACAAATTACTTCTGTAATCAGAAACAAATTTCATTATTTAAAAGTTTGTTCTCCCTTTCTTCAGCTTCTATCTAGATATACCCCCTCCTTTCAGTTCCCTTTGAGGGGGATCTTGCTGGGTCCCCTTTTTCCCAAATAGAAATCAGTTTATATGTACTTGGCTTTTTCAAAGAAATACTTTGACTGAAGAATGGTGAAGGAAAAGGAGCAAACTGGCTTCAGGAGGAGCAAAAATGAACAACACAATCAAACACCAAAAAGAGATGAGCATTATAAAGTGGGGGAAGAATTAGAAACAACACAAAACAAAAATAAAGAAATGGCTACCAAGACATTCTATCAAAGGTTACCTGGGTTCAAAAAGCAGGCAGTTCAAAAGTAAAACACAATGTCTAAACCCTAAACTCTTAAAGACATAGTGGCTTACAGTGACTTTTCACATTAAATGAATTTTCTTTTGATTCAAATAATGCCTGCACTACTTGCTGACTTAAAACTCATCAACTGTCTAATTTTATTTTGGCACCGCGACTGGCTATAATGTAATTTTTTCTCTCTTATGCTTAATTACATTGGGTCTGAATCATCTAAAGAGCTCAACTTTAATCAATAACAACTCCAATTAAGCAGAAAATGCTCACAGTTCACCTATTAAAAGGGTAAAGGAAAATGAAATCTAACAAGCTAATTTTCAGGCTCTATCCATAACCACCTATCTTGATACATGAATTGAGGATGGAAGTTCAAAGGATTACTTGGAAGTAATCTTCACTTTGTCAGACACATTAATAGTTGCCACATTTTTCAAATCAAAATTCAGATATAAAGGGTGATAGTACAATGTAATATTTGAAATCAGAGACCTATATTCACTGGTAATTATACTCTACTTGCACTCTTCAATGTGAGTCCCCATGTGGCTATTCAAAATTAAAAGAATTAAGATTAAATAAAAATTTAAAATTCAGTTCCTCAGCCACACTAAATTCAGTTTAAATGTTAAAAGGCCACATGGAGCTAGCAGCTGCCATATTGGACAACACAGATACAGAGTATTTCCACCACCACCAAGAGCTATTGTTCTCTACACTACCTTGTCAGGTGGAAGAAAAATTCCTACTCATCCAAAGAGTTAAACAAAAAATGGGGAAAAATCAGATTTTCTGGTCAAAACCAAACATCTCAACTATCCTTAACAAACCATTTCCAAGCATTCCAGCAATCATGATCTTGTATGGGAATTTTCTAAGAACTGTAGAAGAGCCCTTCTCTTCCTCAGGTTGAATCACACACACCAAAATGATTTTCATTCTAGTTTTATTTTATTTTTTATTTTTTATTATTGTTCAAGTACAGTCATCTCCATTTTCCTGCCATCACTTTCCACTGCGCCACCCACCTCCATCTCCCACCCTCAATCCTTCCCCCCTTTGGCTTTGTCCATGGGTCCAGTTTTCTTTTAAAACCAACAAATCTAATAATAACTCCAATTAAACTTAAGTTTTGGCTTGTAAGAGAACCTATTTCAGTTCCAAAGAAATGATAATTTTTTCAGACATCCACACTGGAGGTAGAGGGCTGGGGTGGCCCTGGACCTAGGGCTTCATTGGGAATAAGCCAAAATCTATGCTGACAGAAAAATTAAAATTAAAAAACTGAACTTTTTTCCATCCCCAAGGGTTGTTGACTACCTGCAAACATGAGAAAATATTTACATTCTCTTCTATTTTGTGGTTCAAACCAACAGTGCAACACAGGACAAATGGGTACACATGCACACACGTGCATACACACAAATATCCCATTGAGTTTACCTGTAATAAAAGGACAAGGTGGAGACAAATACCACTTGAGCAACTTGAGATAAAACTTTTCTGCATCTTAATCATTTAGAAACTGTACAGTTATCATATCAGTTATTATCACCAAGGCACGTTATACTTCTTCTAATATAAAATTCTATTAAGGAAAAAGGTCAAGTTGCTCATTTTATTTAGAAGCAACATCCTGTTGACCCCCTCTTCTCTCAACTCCACACAAAAGGAAAATATTGAATTTTTCTGCAAATCTGAAGTTTGCCCCTCAGTAAAGGATTGGCGAAAATACCAAGATTGAGTTTAAGTGCAGGACTTATACAAGAATATAAAATAGTAAACAACTGTATTAATTTTTAAAAACACCAAATAGATCTGTGAACAGCTTAACATGGTAATCACAAGAGAAAAACTATTTGAACCAGTTTCTCACATTTGCAGAACATAGTGGCCTCTAGCTGTGTTCCATATTGCTTTAATAAAATAGTCATCAGCTTATGTTTGTAGTGAAATTCCTGTTAATTGGAGCTTTTACTTTTTTTTTTGTAATTTGGCTCATAATTCCTTTTGCCCCCATTTGGTCTAGAGCTTTATCATCAGGGGTCATTGGTAACATTTAGTGAATCAAAAAATACTTCTCTGCTGGGAAGAATTCATTCTGGCCTCAACTGAAACACCTGACTCTTCTAGAAGATAAATAATTCTTGAGAAATAAGATTGGGCTGGGAATGGTGCAGAGTAAATCATGCCTGAATCACCTATCAGAAAAAATCAAGATCAGTAAAGCTCTCTTACAAATACCATTGCCCTATTATCAACAAAAAATAGCCCAGGGGCCAGCATTTATTTTTTTTATTAATCAAAAAAATGTTTTAACAATGTTAAAATCTCTTCCTCGGAACAGCCAAATCTTGTTTTCTCTCCAAAGTATTTTTTATGCTTCCAATTTGTCAGTGGAATGTTGGGGCTCTGGGGTCAGAGAAGTGTACACACAAGGGCAAAGATGGCTTCCCAGTGTGATGGTGTGGTGTGCAGGCTATACAACCAGATTGTCTGGATTTACAATCATGACCTTTGCATATCTGCTGTGGAAACATAGACAAGTTTCCTAGCTTCTCTGTGGCTCAGTTTTCTCCTCTATAAAATGTACTAATACTCATCTCTGAGTCCCTTCCTGTCAGTGAGCGCTAAGCTCAACAAATGTTGGCTACAGTTCTTATATTCAGAAAGGGGACCTTCTCCAGGCTCTGTAGTCCCTCAAAGGGAAGACTACACAGTTGAAAACACAGAATGACAGAATTTGAACATAACAGAAGTTTTATATGCCAAAGACTCCAAAGTCAAACATATCTGTCATTTATCGTTGTGCCATCTCTGACATATAGCAACCTGAACACCTCCCTTATTAATTGCTGCCTTGTATTATCCCTGCCTCCTCCCATCTGACATCCCCACAAATTATTCTTTACCACCCTCAAGGTCACCCTAAGGATAATATGAGAGTAAATCCTCCAGAAGGATATCATGAACTGCACAAGGCTCACTGGAGGCCAGAATGAGTGTTAGACCTCTTCCCTCTGAATGTCTTCCTTTCAGCTTCCTTGTAAGGCCTGCTCCCCATTTATAGTGACTCCCAACTCTGACTCTTCCCTGTCGCTCTGGAATTGGTCACAGCTCAGCTAATTCCACTTTAGAGATTTATTTATCTGTTTTTCTGCAGAGCTGTGGTTCTCAGCTGGGGCAGCTGTGACCCCTAGGGCCGAGGTCCCCAAACCCCAGACTGTGGACCAATACTGGCCCATGACCTGCTAGGAACCAGGCTGCAAGGGAAGCATGTCTGTGTTCCACCTCCTGACCTACCCTGCCTGAGTTCCGCCTCCTGCCCTCCCTAACCCTTGTCTGTGGAAAAACTGGTCCCTGATGCCAAAAAGGTTGGGGACTGCTGTTGTAGGGGACTTCAGGCAATGTCTGGAGTCACAATGAGGGGGTAGGGGTGGGCAATGGACTGGTACTACTGGTTATCTAGTAGGGAGAAATCAAGGATACTGATAATCATCCTACAATGCACAAGACTGACCACATGATAAAGAATGATCCAGCCTTCAATGTCAACACTGCTGAAGTTGAGATACTCTACTCTAGCAAACAATGCCAACGTTAAATCAGTCTCTGTGTTCAGAACTTAACATATACAAAGAATGAGACTTTGAACAAATAAGATGTCTGTGTGCATTTATTTTATTTTACTTATTTTTAGAAAGAGGGAAGGGAAGGAGAAAGAGAGGGACAGAAACATGATATGAGAGAGAAACTTTGATCGGGTGCCTCTCACACGTGCCCCAACTGGGGACCACCTGGCAACCGAGGCATGTGTCCTGAACCAGGAATCGAACTTGCAACGTTTCAGAGTTTGCAGGACGATACTCACCAACTGAGTCACACCAGTCAGGGCTGTGTGTGCATTTTTGAAAGATAATTGAGAAAGAAATACCAAGAGTTCTTAAAGTTGGTAAAGTTGAAATAGGACCTCATACAATGGGCTTTTCACTTCCTACACCAATTGCATCAGCAAAATCTAAACAGCTTAGGACTGACCAGGATGTTAAAGAAAATTTGCCAGATGAAGAGAGGGCTGCCCTAGGTTTATGTCAGCTCATGTGTCTAAATCAAAAGTATTCTGCAGAAACTAAAAGTTATTTGCCCCTTCAGAAGTTACTTAAAGATGAGAGTGTTACTTGTTCCTTGGAAGGTTACCTAAAAGTGGTTGTGTTACCTCAGTAATGAAGAAGAGAAAAATAACCAGACCATTAGCCATCACTGTAACTACTGAATTAGAGCTCATTTAGTTTGTCTGGGAAATGTCCTATTTTAGGATTTGCTTGAATTTGGCAGGATAGTGAGAAATAAGTAGTTTTGTCCACAGAGAAGGTAGGGATTTAAGATGCCTTAATTCTCATGATTTTTAGAACCATCACTCTCCAAAAGTATTATTGGACAAATATAAGGTTTTGGCTGCAAAATTATTACCAAAAACCCTCCAACAGCCATGGAGAATATAAAGCTGTGTCCTATAAGTAGAGGAGACCCACTTTGATTGAGAGCAGACCTTGGGTAACCTGATGGACCCAGGACATAACACATCCTATCTGTCTAAATATCTAACTCAAGACACTCCTCCAAGTGATAGTAAACACATTCCCCTTGTCTTCCATACACCACATATCACGAAAACGGCTGTAAATAAGCATCAGCTCAATGCCTCCTTGTCCATAGACCTTCTCTTATTGGTTCACCCATGTCAGAGTGCTCAGGTCTCAATGTTTCCCAGGATATTTGTGCATGCTTCCATTACAAGCAACTACTTGTTTCTTCTTTGGTCTCCCCGCTAGCTGGCAAGCACCTTGAGGCTGATTTAGAAAAACACCTGGAAACTGGTTGGTGTGCTTAATATTTGCTCACAGAACCATCACTGACATTAAAAAATACCATACTGTCATACAAAATTAATTATTATAATAAATTGAACATTTACTGGGCTCTTATATTCTAGGCATGTTCTAAGCACAGGACATATATCCCTCATTTAATTCTCACAACCTTGTAAAGGAAAAGTTGTCTCATCACCCTTACCAGTGTAGCTCAGTTGGTTGAGTATTGTACTGAAAAGTTAAGGTCATCAGTTTGATTTTTGGTCAGGACACATGCCTGGGTTGCAGGTTCATTCCCTGGTAGGGGTGCATCTGAGAGGCAACCTATCAATGTTTCTCTCTCACACTGATGTTTCTTTCCCTCTGTTTTTCCCTCCCTTCCCCTCTCTTTAAAAATAAATTAATAAAATCTTAAAAAAAAGAAAAGTTGTCTCTATCCCAAATTTTACAGATGAACAGTTGTTTAAACTTTAAAAGGAAATGAGGCACTTCTTAAAACACACACATACCCTGTCCTACTTTTTATGAGTGCCATTTGAAAGGTAAACTAATCTGTCATCTGCCTCTAGGAACCTAACTAAAACAACCTGTATCTATTTTTAACATCAAATATGCATTCAACTTGATCAGAGTCTTGAAAACTTGTCTCCTTTTGTCACCTAATTTTTCCAGCCCATTTGACCTCCGAAAGATGAGCTAAGGAGCTGAGTGTAAAATAAAAACTCCTGGAGAACCCCCAACCCAGTAACTCCTCTGCAGTTATCATAAACCCCCACAGATTGGTGGAAACCTCTGCAAATATGGGCAAGTATAACCACACATTAGGGTAGTATAGTCATTCAGCCTTGGGTGTGAATCTGACCATGAACAACCCTCACTCCTTCCTTGGTTCCAAAAGATGGACTAAAAGCAAATAAATGCAAGTCCAAGTCCTCATAGGAACTGCAAAGTGCTCTTTCTCTCATTTGTTCAGTCAGAGAAAGCTACAGTGGGAACTAACAATGGATTGTTAGAAAAATCCAGGCCTTGGCCTTCTATAATCTTCCTTCCCAAGTAGCCCACTGAATGCACATTCAACACATATGGAAAAGCCATTTCCAGTGACATTATGAAGTTCACGAGAGTGATTAGAATAGGAAGGCTGCTGATAAATTCTTAGCATGACATTGAATCAGAACTAATTGTCTGGTATACTCTCTCTACCTGGCATTTGATGTCCAGATTCAAATACAGGGTCCAGCACAAAAAATACCCCTTTTTTATTAAGCATGTAATTCTGTAACATAACAATATCACACTCAAGCACACCACATGACATTTTGGGTGAATTGTTAAAATTAAAACTATAAATTATTATACCCATATCATTACCCTACCAACCACAGTCAAGCAGGTGTTACTTCTGCTGGATTCTGTATATTAAAAGTTTCAAATATCTCAATAGCTTCCTGCATTGCAGTTTCTACAAATGTTAGCTATCAAGATGGCAGTTCAAACTGGCTAGGAAAAAAAGTTTGCAAATTTGTACAGCTGCATGCAATAATAAATTCAGGCTCAGAAGGCTTACAAAATGCCATCTTTGCCCTGTGATAATGAACTTGGGCTCAACCTGGGTTCCACGATGATTTTATATTAATTTGAAAATAGCCACAAGAGAACAACTTCAAAATTTCAAAAATATTTCTTTTTAAAGACAGTCATAGCTTTCTAAAGTACTTACTTAACATTTCTAAAATATGCAGTTCCTATCAGCAGGACTTAAAAAGAGTTGGAAAATAAAGGGTGATTTTACTGCCCGTGTGACTCATTTTTCCTCAGGTAGATAGAAATGTTCTTGATTACCAGTAATAGGTATCCAGGAAACCGCTATCACTACAATCTGAGTTGACTCATTTAATTATTTTTTAAAAAATTTTTATTGAATTTGCAACAGCATGGATGGACCAGGTAAGTTGACTTATTTTATAGTTTACTTATTTTATTAGTGTAAATCATAAGAATCACAATATTAAGTCTTTGTCCTCCTTCAAAATGAAATCTTTCAACAGATTGTAAATGATGGTGATTTAAGAGCAATAAGTTTGCTCCAAAATCAAATTGATCTTCAACAAATTAAATAATATTTATTTCAATTATTTTACACATATGGTAGTGGCAAATGCATATGACAGAGAGAGGGAGAAATCTGCAAATGAATTGAAGTGGCCTGTCACATAGTCCAAGGTAATAGATTGCCGATCTGTAGGAAACTTTGTGATTCCACCTTTTAAAGTTAAAAATTATTCATCAAATAAACTAATATTTAACATGATATTGTCAGTTCCTTTAGGAAAGAGTCAAAGAAACTTTTACTTGTAGTTATATGAAACCAGCAAATATCTAAGCACCATGAACACTTTAGTAATATTCTAAATGAATAATAAGAAAAGATGTATTTTAAGGTTCTTTCTATGAAATCATAAAAAAACTGGAATAATAAAAAAGTAAGTTTTGTGTCAGAAGCTGCAAGCAGAAAAACCAAGGCTCTCTGGTTTTCTGAGCCAACCATCTGTCTGCTGCATGGAGTGACCACAAAGGAAGAGTCAAACCACATTTTATGGTTTCATATCAGTGCCCGTACTGTTTGTAGATGTCATAGAATCTTGATGCTTCATCATATTGAGGGGAAGGGCCATGTTTGCCCTCGTCTGAAATGCTCATCATTATAGTACCCAATGATCCAAACCCAAAGAGAGGCTCAAAGGCAATGATGTTTAGTCTCAGCCAGGTGACCCTACCATAACCTGATCCACTCTCTCCCTCGGTTTCATCTGTCACAGTAAAACATTGCACTAGAAGGTCACTAAGACCTATGCAAGAGTAACATTATAAGCCAATATGCACCATCAAAGTCAAATTACATTGATTTTAAAATACTGAGAAATTAGCCAAAAGGAAAGGTGCAGAAGAAACAGTGGGGCCTTACTGAGATTTTCTCTGAACTTTCAGTAAAAATATGAGTCTCTTGGCATTGATATGTAACATTCCAGTCAGCCTGACTCAAAGGCTCTGAACCTTCTCCTAAAGCAACAGGCAGAGACATCTTAAGTGTCATTTGAACCATCTGAACTTTGAAGTTAAAAAGACTCAAGTGCTAAAACAAGTGGATTGAATCCCTTCAAAGTTATTATTTCTCTTATTCCTTCCTGCTTGTGTCTACCTTTCTGAGATGCTGCTCCAGAATTATTCCCCCATGAAGTCTTTCACATCTTACCACCTTGGGTTCTGTCTTGCTTCAAGCACAAAGCAGAGCCTGAAATGCACACACCATATATCCTTACCTCTCCAGGGTGTTTACACCTCAGCAGTAGCAGCATCTCCAGACAAAACTGACCCCCCATCCTCCCCACGCAGTACCCCTGTCCACTGTGGGAACAAAGAAGGATGCTGGAGAAAAGGATACTGCTCTAAGAGCTAGAGGAGCCAGGCAGGCAGGCTCCCCAGCTGGAATGCGTAGCAAGAGGCCCTGGGAGGGAGAAGGCTTGGGTCACTGTGATCCTCTGAGTCAGATACCCTGGGGAGCTCTCAGCTCTAAAAGGCCTCCTTGGCCACACAAGTCTGAGAGGCACGGAGAACTTACTAAGGGGGAAAGTCTGCAACTTACAAAGTTGATATAAATGGTTATATAGACTTATGCTAGTTCACAGTAAATGGTAGAGATGCAATATGAATGCTGGACAGAACAAATCATTTAAATGAAATGCTAACTCACATACCTGATAAGGGACTTGTATCAAGAATACATAATGAACTCTTACAAGTCAATAATAAAAGGACAGATAACTTGATTTTAAAATATGCAAAGGTTCTGAATAAACAGTTCTCTGAAGAAAACATTCAAATGACCAATAAACACATGAAAAGATGCTGAACATCATCAGCCATCAGAAAAATGCAAATCAAAACCACAATGAGATAACTCCTCATACTCATAGGATGGGAAAAAGAAATGTTGGTGAGGATGTAGACAAAGTGCAACTCCCATACATTGCTGGTGAGAATGTAAACCGCATTGGAAAAAAGTTAGGCAGTTTCCCAAAATGTTAAGTATAGAGTTCCCATATGACCCAGCAATTCCATGTCCAGTTATATACTCAAGAGAATTGAAAATATATGATGTCTGTCCGGAAAAAATCCAGCCATTGTTAACACAACAAGAACATTTTGCTCTACATTGGTGTAACATGGCAGCCAAGGAGAGTTGACTGGAATGCACATGTGTGAACAGAGATGACTTCACTGTACTAGTGAGTGGGGATGGTAGATGCTGTTGAGTGAGCAAGTGTACTGTGTGGCCATCACACTGAAAAAAACACAGTGAGTAGAGCAACAAATCTGCATCAAATTTTGCATTATGCTTGACCATTCCTCCATGTAAACAATTTGGATGACTCAGAAGGCCACAGCTTTGGGCAACTGGTGATTGGCAGCTTCATCATGACCATGTGCCTGCTCATGCATTGCATCTCATGCAAATCACACATGTGACTCAGCCCCACTACAGACCAGATTTGGTGCCCCAAGACTTCTGGCTTTTCCCCAAACTAAAATCACCTTTTAAAGGGAGGACCATCCATGAGATTCAGGAAAACACAATGGGGCAGCTGATGGCGATTAGGAGAACTGTGTGAGGTCCCAAGGCACCTACTTTGAAGGAGACTGAGGTGTCATTGTCCTATGTACAATGTTTCTTGTATCATATATCTTCTTCAATAAATGTCTCTATTTTTCATACTACATGGCTGGATCCCTTCTGTACAAATCTCATATGTCCACACAGAAACCTGTACACAAAATTGTTCACAGCAGCATTATTCAGCTGATGAATGGGTAAATAAAATGTAGCATATCCATACAATGGAACATTAGTCAGCTATAAAAGGTAATGAAGTACTGATTCATGTCACAATATGGGTGAACTTTGAAAACATCAAGCTAAGTGAAAGAAACCTGACACAAAAGACCACATATGGTACAATATGATTCCATTTACATGAAATGTTCAGGACAGGCAAATCCATAGACACAGAAAATAGATTAGTGATTGCCAGAGGCTAGGGAGACTAAGACAGTAATGACTAGGAGGGATGGGGTTTCTTTTGGGGGTGATAAAACAGTTCTAAAACTGTGGTGATGATTGCACAACTCTGAATATACCATTAAATTATACACTTTAAATGAATGAACTCAATGGTATGCGAATTGCATATAATATCATACGCACTTTAAATGAGTGAACTGAATGGTATATGAATTACATACCAATGGTATGTGAATACATATAACATATATTAAAAATGAAATGTTAGCTCTATTTCCTTGCACAAACCTTCCTCAATCATATGGGGCTCTTCTGAGGAAACCATTACCCCTGTAGATTCACCCATGTGGTTTGGCAGGGGCCATGGTGAGAGAGGGCTTCCAGCGAGCATGGACCTAGCCCCCAACACATCAGGACCCTTTCCCTCAGCTTCATTTCTAGAATTCTGGTAGCAAGAATTCTTCTCTTGCTTCGTGTTTTAGCCCATTCCTCCCTGACATCTTTGCTAATTCCCTTTCCAGCACATCCATGGCTCCCATTTCAAACTTAGAGTTGTATCCCATGTGGCCAGAGTCTCCAAATAAATTAAGTGTGACTTAAGTACGATGGACCCTCACTGCCCAGTGATTTCTCATGGCTGAAATTCACTAGTTAATTGTTACTTTTCACCTTATTTTGAAATGAAAAAATTTACTTTTTTGTTTAGCATTTTAAAAATAAGGGTGTTGCCTATAGGGGCTATTCTGCATTTTTACTATTATAAATAAAAATAAAATTAGGAGATGATGCCAATGAAGGAAGCAATTGAATGAAGAGAAAGCCACTGCAGTCATTGGATTAAAAGAACTCAACATTCTTATATAACTTTTTCATCCAGTAAGGGAATTACATTAGAGTTACTGACATATTTTAATTATTGTTTAATTTAAATTTTATTTTCAATTACAGTTTACATTCAGTATTATTCTGTATTTGCTTCAATTGTATAACATAGTGGTTATACAATCATATATGTTACAAAGTGTTCTATTTCAGGACCACATATTTTACTTATTAATATTCATTATTATTTGTTTGTTTTCATATTCTTCATCTTTCCAAACTATGTTTGGCCACAATGGACAAATGCTCATGAACATTATTTTCTTAATGATAACTAGCTCCATCCTGCCCCATGTTCAATATTTTGTTTGAATCAGTGTATTCTGCTATTAGGACTAAAGTCTTAAGAGAAAGGTTGGCTAGTGGCCCCAATTAGCTGCAATGCCCAGTGTTGCATTTGTCACACTTTGGATCACCATATAATTTTTGCTTATTTTGGATTTGTCTTAAAAATTACAACCTTTAACAGCCTTAAAATTTTTCATTTTTAAAGTCAGTACCATTGCCCTCTGAAGGATGTTGGTGGAATTATGAAGGAGTAGCCTTTCCCATCTGAGGATAAGCAAGAAAGCAAATGAATGTTCTCAAAAGACCCCGCCTGTGTTCATTCTGTGCTGGAATGTCCATACAGGCTTTTTCTCAAACACACTTCGGTGCTGTGGGTAATAGAAGTCAAATAACAAAACTCAGAGGAACATGCTGTGTTACTTTTTAAGGAAAAAAAAAGCGGGGGGAAACCAAAGAGTTTAACAATTTTATTCACTGGCTTACATTCAGCGACTCTGAAAATTTGGCCACTGCTCAGGTTTGTGAATTTCTATGGAAAATGAACTGTGTTTGGCAAGCTCAACCAAATATGAGGCTGATAAAAAAAAGTTTCATGCTTTCTCAAGACCTTATGCCACTAACTGTGTGGGATTGGAAAAACTGTTCAAATGTCAATTTAAACACTTATAAATAAATGATTTTCTATACCAATATGAATTAATAAAATTTTGTTGATTTCAGACCTTAACTTGAACTAAATTTTCTTTTAGTTTTAATTAGGAATTGTTTCACCAAGAACATGAACTTGAGATTAGGCAAGTTGAGTTCAGCAGAGTTCTGTTTCAGAGTTAGAAATGTTAATGCAATACTTTATGGAGAACTGACTGAAAATTCAATTGACATGAAGGTTGTTAGGAAGCAGGTCTTGAACTAAAAAAAAGGATTAGGCCAAAAGAAATAAAACATTATTGTAACAGCCCAAATCATTGCATAAAAGAACACTGTGGTGAGTTCCACTGCAAAGTTCATGACTTTTGAATATTATCTCCAAACCAGTCATCTCTGAGTTTTACAGAGTTGGCTATTCAACTGCCTTCTTGACCCTTCCATCTGGTATCTCAGGGTCATCTCAAACTTCACTTACCCAATCTTGAACTCTTGACTTTCCCTCCTGGCAAATGTCTTTGTACCTAGGTCTCCTACATTTTAAGTGGTTTTTATAAGCATTTATCTCAGTGTCTGGTATGCACACCTGCTCAATAAATGTTGTTGATGAAAATATTGATGATGACTGATGATGATTAAGATGCTGATGATTTTCATGCATGCAATTAGTTGAGCCAAAAACCAAATAGTTTTGCATTACTCTTCTCTTCACCTAATGTCCCACATTTAATTCATTCCCAGATTCTGTCAACTCTGCCACCAGAATAAATCAGGAATCCAAACCTCCCTCTCCAACTATACTTTTATCATTCCACCTCCAGCCTCCATCATATTTATCCTGAAGAAATTTAATGGCCTTTTAAACAAACAAACCATATCTACTCTTGCCCTTGACCAATTAACTGTCCATAGAGGAAACCAAAATGATCTTCTTAGACACCAATTTTCATTACTAAGATGAATATAGTGCATATCATGTATTTATTGAATATACTAAACAACCTTACGAGGTAGGTACTGTTATTCTATTTTGCAGGAGAGGAATCAAGCATATCTAACATCATTCTGACTCTAAGAAGCAAATCCAGAATTCATACTCAAGTAGTCTGACTCCAGAGCTGAGTATTCAACTTCTATACAAAGTACCATGTCCTATGCAAGCTTAAAAGAACAAATAAGCAAGTAAAAATTGTCAATTCATTTCCATTGCACACAGAATAAAATCCATCTGCTTTGGACTTCCCTGTGCCAAGAGTCTGGACCTACTTCCTCAGTCTCCTTTCTCATACCTTTCCCTTTCCTCTTGTTCTTTTGACACTTACGATTAAGGCAAGTTTGGTCCTGCACAGGGTTTTCTGCCCATGCTGTTCCCCGAAATGCTCTTTCTAGGCATTTTCACATGGCCGGCTCCTCCTTCTTTATCTGGAATCCCACTCCCTCAGAAAAGACTTCCCTTACCTCCTCTATTTGAAGTCACTGTTCCCTGGCTTCTCAAACTCAACCACACCGTCGATTTTCTTCTCAGCACTTATCTCAACCTGTAATTGCTTCCATATGCTTGCCCATTTGTCTACTTACTGTCTCTCCCACTGGACTGGAAGCTTCACAATGATAAATATTATTTATGACTATAAGTTTACTATCTAGCATCATGCCTTGCACACAGTAGATGCTGAGAAAATTTGATAAATGATTGTATGATGACAAGTACACTTTAGTGATATGAAACAGTCATCTGGACTTTAGATTCTCCAAGTGAGACTGCAGGGTCAGAATCAGAATCACCTGGGGATGCAGTTTATCCTAGAGTCCTAGAACTCTGTGATTTTAAGCACGTACCTTTGAATTTTCTAAAGAATCTTTATTATTGTGATTTTGGCATGATTTAGCAATGAAATTACTCACAGAATTCTTGTCTGGCTGTGCTTTTGGGGTAATCATTGTACATTTTTAGAAATACTTGCTAAGAGAGAAAAATGAACATTATAAATTGCTTTCACCTGTGATAAGATTGCTAAAAATAGTTACTGACAAGGGAATTGAAACATATTATGTTTTTAGATTTATAGGTAGCATTGACATAATTATATTGGAAGCCAATAATTTCCTTTTTAGCTTGCAGACATTTGTGTGGGCTTCTGGAAAGCTTGAAGTTCCTAAGCCCTGTAATACATACAGTGGACAAAATGGACCAGCTGCAGTCCAGTCCTGAATGGACCACAATAAAACTTCTGGGGCCCATGGATCTGCACTTTAAAAGTTGCCAGGAAATTCATGCAAATAAAATTTTAAAGCAATTTTTCTTTTTATTTAGACACGGCTATTGTTTTAGAAAAATAAACAACTGATATCCAGTGTCAGCTCTTAAATTTGTTGTTTAATTCTGAAAAATCTAAGATAATGTTTCCCATAAAGAAAAAACATGCAGTATTAATTGATGTTAAGCTCACTAAGTCTCAGAAATGCAACATATCAACACATTTTTTTGGTCAAATAAATCATCTTTGGTAACTATCTTTTGTTTGCATGTACCCATGGGAGTAAAGGGACAGGTGTTCCTCACTTTGGTGGGGAAGGATGAACCATTTGGCCACATAGAAAGATGAGCAAGGTGAATGCCATATCCCATCACTGACTATGTTTTGGGTATCCAACCTTTTAGCATCTCTGGGCCACGCTGGAGGAAGAAGAGTTGTCTTGAGCCATACATTAAATATATAAATACTAACAAAAACTGATGAGCAAAAAAAAGGATTTAAGTAAATTTATGATTTTGTGTTGGGCTGCATTCAAGCCATCCTGGGCTGCATGAGCCCTGCAGGCCACAGGTTGAATACCTTAGATAGTGGATAATGTTAACAAAATTAAAATTGAAGTCAGGAAAAGGCTTCCTGGACTGCATGAAAGCAAAGGTGGCTGTTCTTTTTCTTTTAAAGAAACATACCTAAGTTGTAGAATATGACAGAAGAGCTTCAGTTAAAAACAAAAACAAAACAATGAAACATGGAGCCATGTTTATGATATCAAGCAAATAAATGAGGTAATAACCTACATCCCTGTCCATGAACCCTGTCTTCCATTTCCTTTCCTCCCAGTCTTTCTTGAACTTCTTGAAGCACTTCAATCAGGCTTTTATTCCCACCATCCATCAACACTGCTCTTACTAAAGTTATCAATGACCTTTATATTACTAAATCCTCCAATCAATCCTCAGTCTTCATCTGATTCAACTCACTAGCATGATAACCCCATAACTGATCCAAACAAGAACTTTCTTAAGAGTCAAAGTAGGTGCTACTAATATATACTAATTGATAATTATGCATTATCTAGAATTGTACCTAGCAAACAGACTCAGCAGAGACCAGTTCTATAAAATCCTCCCCCAAATAGTCATTTTTTCATCATTGAAGATAATTTTCCTTGAGAAAATCTTCATATTGTCAGTGAGTGGTATCTTTTTCTAGAAAGGTATTAATAATGCAGATTAACCAGAAAAAAAATACAGGTGTAGGAAAGCTTCTCCAAATCCCACAGTGAGGACTTGAATTGCTCCAAAGGATTTTTAACGATGCCTGAATTATTCTTTCTTGTTCATTAAAAAATAGTACCGTTACATGAAGTACATTTATTGTTCACATGAACCATGTATAAAGTAGTCATGCCCATTCATTTTGGCATTGAGGGAACTGATCTTGGTAATACCACCCTTCCTAGCCATGACTGATCCTAAAAGCCAGATCAAAAGCCAACATTCTTCCTTACAGCCAGAGACACACGAGGGAAAGATGGCTGGGGGCTTCTGCAAAATGTTCTGTTGAACATAAGCAAGTGATACAGAAAAAGAAAACCTTTCTTCCTGTATGCCAGGATTTCTCAACCTTAGTACTATAGACATATTGGGTTGAATCATTATCTGTTGTGGGGCTGTCTTATGTGATGTCAGATCTTTAGTAGCAATTCTGGCCTCAACTCACCACATGACCGTAGTATCTCTTCAGTTGTGATAAGCAAAAATGTCTCCAAACATTGCCAGATGTCCCCAAGGGTGGCAATAACCCCAAGTTGGGAACCACTGGCCTAAACATAGTTAGATTTATCCCCAAACTGCCAGTTTTTCTCAATACTAGCTTAGAGGAAAATAAAGTTGAGGAGAATTACAGAAAAAAGATCCATAGTCAATGGATGAAACACACCATAGCTGTGAATTTTTGGTGATGTGAGCCTCTAAAATTTCTAATTATTTAAGCTGATTTAAGTAGGTTTTGTCAGGGGTATTAAAGCACATTGTTTTATGGCATCCTACAGCTTAGGGCAGGACATTTTGGGTTTCCTTTTACACGTAGGACAGAAATAAAATGGCTCATTTTTCCATTTATTAATTGCTAATTATTTACAATTTTTATGGAATTGTAGAATTTTAAGGCAGGAAGGGATTTTAAGGAAGGAGAATTAAGCTAAAACCAGTATCTATGTTTGCCTTCAAGAAAAGCTTTCAAAACCGTATTAAGCCATGTGACTCCAAATATCAGGAAAATATATTATCCACCTCAAAATACTTCCTGAGAATGACAAGTCACCATGCATCTTTCATAAAAAGCAAAGGGAGATATTTCCTTATGACCACATACACTTAAATATTCATTTCCCCCTAAAAAGGAATTCTACGTGGGTTTAATGACTACATCAATTATCTACTTACAGTGGACCTCCTGTCACTTCTGTGGGCAGAGTTGTTATTTATTTTTACCATCCAACAGTATATATATATATATATATATATATATATATATATATATATATATTTTTTTTTTTTTAAATGTGAAAACTGATGAACAAACAGAGCTGGCACAATTGGTGGACTGTTAAATTCAGGGTATAGTGGGGAGGGGAGAACATAAAAAATACAACCTATTTCTTTTATTATTTTTATTGTTTCTATAGTATCATTTTTATTTTCTTTGCTTACAAAAGCAATGGAAGCTTATAACTAAAAAATCAGAAATAGAGAAATAAGAAAAATAAATAATATTAAAATAATCTATAATTCAAGAATCAATTACTGATTATGGCTTAGTGAATATTCTCCCAAATACTTTTTTTTGTATATTGAGATTTTCTTCCTAAATAGCATCATATTATTTTGAAATTTTCTATAATGCATTTTAAGTCTATTTTATCAGATATTTAAGTTGTTTCTAATTCATTACCATTGTAAATAGTGCTTTATATGAATTATTGGCTGAAAATAAGTTATACATGCTCAAAAACAAAAATATAATTAAAAAACACAAAATAAGTTCTGAAAAATGGACCAAGGCTTAGGATATCATTGGCTTCGGTGTTCTGTTACCATTCACTTGCAAATGCAATAACAGAAAACAGCCTCAAAGAGGGCAAAGGGGAGAGAAGAGCAACCAGTCTTGCAGTGAAGAAAACTACTCAGGTGACAGCCATAATAGAGCCAACACTATATGAAGCTAATGGAGAAACATTCAACAAATTAACCCCAAGCAGGTTTATAGAAAAAGAACAGGATTTACCCAATCATATAATTAAAATCCTGTGATGGCAATGCCAAATAGCTATATTTAGATATATGTTCACATATACAAGGTCTGTGCATAAGGTATCCTGCCATATAATATGAAAAACCTCTGTTATGTGTATGAAAAACATCTATTATATGTGTTATTCATTTATTGAAGAAGATATACAAGAAACATTGTCCAGAGGACAATGACACTTCAGTCCCCTTCAAAGCAGGCACCTTGGGACCTCACACAAGTTCTCCCAGTCACCATCAGCTGCCCCACTGCATTTCCCTGAATCTCATCAAGGGTCTAAAATCTCATCCCTTTCAAAGGTGACTTCAGTTTTGAGAAAAGCCAGAAGTTTTAGGGCACCAAATCTGGGCTGTAGGGGGGCTGAGTTCCCTGGGTGATTTGATGTTTCACCAAAACACTCTGCACGAGACGTGATGTAGCAGGTGCACTGTCATGATGAAGCTACCAATCTCAGTTGCCCACAGCTGTGGCCTTCTGAGTCGTCCAAATTGTTTCTGTGGAGGAATGGTAAAGCTTAACGCAAAATTTGATGCAGATTCATTGCTCTACTCACTCAGTCATTTTCAATGTGATGGCCACACAGTACACATGGTTACTCAATGGTGTCTACTGCCCCTACTGTACAGTAAAGTCATCTCTGCTGACGCATGTGCATTTAAGTCCAACTCTCTGTGGCTGATGGGTTTCATTGATGTCAGGAAAATCATTCTTGTTATATTAACCATGGCTGGACTTTTCTGTACATACCTCATATGTATTTATATCTATACCTATATCCATGTTTATATTCATATGTGTGTTTATACAGATACCTATGCCTTTACCTATATGCATACCTGTAACTGTACTTGTGTATTCATCCATCCACCCACATATTAGCAGTTCACAAACTTGATGTACAGTGGAATTCCCTTGAGGGCTCATTAAAACATGGATTCCTTTACCCACTCCCCAGAGTTTCTGATTCAGCATGTCTCTAACATAGTCTAAGAATTTGCATCTCTAATATATTCACAGGTGATGAAGATGCTGCTGGTGTGGAGACTACACTTTGAGAAGTGCTGCCTACACTTCTACCTATATCTTTATCTCTATATCATTATCAATCTATATTTTATTGAACATGTGGTTGCCACCACATACTTTAACTTTTGTCATCTCTCATTACTATAAGCCACAGTGCTACATATTATATAAAACAGATATTATGGTGCTTTCAAATTTTCTTCAATTAATTTAATAATAAAAATTTTAAGATATAAAAATTATTCCTATGTATCTTCTTCCTCCCAGGAAAATATTCAATTGTGGTACATTTCTTGTTTTAACTTGATTTTCACTGACTTTGGCTTTTAACTTGATGTATTTACATCTTAACAATTCAGATTTACTTTCCAAACAGTGAGATGAAACAGGGACGACTCAAAGGCAGCTTCATTTTTAAATTGGCCAGGCTTTTGTAAACAAGCTCTTGACTGAGCAATTTATAATTCTCTAAACAGTTGGAGGAAAATATCACACGGTAAAGCAGATGTTATTCTCTTAACTTCTTTTTTTTATCAGGTCTACAATCATTGTCTACAGTACTGAACCAACCACATTCCTCCAAGTAAATTTTGGCTTTGCTGGATGTCAACCATATTAGCTATACTCAAGATGTGGTTCAAAGAACAAAGCTTCTCAGAGGCAGGTCTGTGGCATGCTTCCTCATGCTAGTTTGACAGTGCTTGATTTAAGGGCTGTGTTGGCACATGTTTGCAGCATGCAATGGGAACACAATTCCCCAAATGCCAACCTTAACCTAAATAAAAGCTAGGTCTGCATCTCCTCAGGGTCAAGTTAAAAAATATGGGCTGTGATGTCTCAGACCTCAGCAGGTACCAATTACTGGGAGACAAGACATGAACCCAAGGAAATATAATCGGTAATTTTAATGGATAAACAATTGAAAAAAGAGAAATTAAGAAAAAGAGTCATTTTGTTCTGGGGCAGTTGGGAAAAACTTTATATTCCATTTGTTGGAATATTTTAGAAAAAGAGGTTATTTCTCCAGAGAGCAAAATGCAGACATTAAAAAGGGAGACAATTTTTTACAGATAAGGTCAAAGCAAAGACTGTCTGGAGTGAGGAGTTAATGTGTGACAACAGAAGGCATAATCCCAAGAATGATGAATTTCACTAACAAAATGATCAAAAATTATGGGCACCTACAACCTATCACGAATGGCTTTTATGGTGTGAGAAAGAATAGATGGGAAAATTAGGGATAAAAAAGAACTTGTGCCCTAATGGAGAAAAGGAAGATGTGAATTTTGGTCAGTTCAGAGAAAATATCTCTTTTCTTTTTAATATATCTATAGATAGATAGTTAGATGGGCATGCATGTACCCAAACATACACATACACACATTCAGACTTAATGAAATAATTCCAATTCATATATAAGATCCCCTTGCTCCCATTAAGCATTCAAAATGCCCTTAATTGCAAATATTTCAGCAAATAGCTATGGAATGAATGATACAGTCAGCAAATATTGAAATAAAGCTGATACTAAAAAATATGTTATAAAACAGAGAACTCATAGACTGTAGTAATAAATAAATCTGCATTTAAACATCTATGGCTGTATATTAATATAAGTGGGATATTTTTGGTTTAAACACATGTCCAGTATAAAAAGATAAGTTATCACAAATTGTGCTATGAGGAGAATTTACTGGAAGCATTGTAATAGGAGAAGTGGTGACTGTAAAAGTTTTTTGATGCAACAATTAGCCTATAATTCCAATTTGTTTAAACACCTGTTCTATTAGGCACAAATTTAGCTGCAAAATGGTATTTTGAAGTAAAAGTTAGCATAAAAGACAGGAGAAGTGAACATTTTCTGAAATGAATATCTTTTCTGAAGAAAAATAATATTTTACTCATAAGGTAGTGAGATAAGTGCTGCTCACAAGTAATTTCTCAATAAAGTGAATGAATGAATAAAAGAATTCATTTTAAAAATCAATTGGTCCCCAGATCTTAGCTTGAGAACTTCAACAGATATCCCCCCACACACACACACTCATTTTCAAATAAAATGTAATCCTATTAAAAATAAACATGTGAAAAGAAGGTATAACTGCCCATCACACCAAAACATGCACAGTTTAGCTACAGCCATTATAGCAGTTTTCACATTGTTCAAATTCAGATTTTAAAAGCACAAATAAAACACAAAGCAGCTAATCAAAACAAGTTTGCATCAGAAATTCAAAAAATATTTGTCATAGGACTGGAGTAAAACTTCTTAGTCCCATTATTAATATAAACTGACCTTAAAATCAAAGCTGCCCATATCTTAGTGAGAAAGTTTTATGAAGGAATTCTGGAAAATGAGATAAAGAACCTATTAAAAGATTAGTTTTTCTTTGCACTGTGATGGGACATACATGAGTAAGACAGTTGGCACACCCACTAAAACACAGATGCCAACTTTAGAGTTGCAAAATATCCCAGGTCTGTAAAACATGTCAAGAAATTATTGGAGAATTAAAAATATATAGCTAATAGTAGAGAGTTTCTCAACCTTACTTAGTGTTCTTGACATTTGGGGCCAGGTCATTCTTTGTTGTGGGGGTGGGGGAGGGTGGTGCTGTCTTGTGCATTGAAGGATGTTTAGCAGCATCCCTGGTCTCCACCCACTAGATGCCAGTAGCAAACCACCTACTGCCAATTGTGACATCAACAATGTCTCCAGATATTGGCAAAAGTGTCCTGGGGAACACCATACCCACAGTGAAAAGCACCGATAGCACACATTTACACCAACTGGCTTGATCAATTGATGTAGCAAATGTTATAAAACTGTCTAAAATTTTATATTCATGCAGAACTCCTGTGAATTTTCTCAAGTTGTATACACATTTTCATATTTAATCACAACAGATTGACAAATCTGGAGTGACTGCTTCTTAGGTATGAATATTTTTAAAATCCAGTAAAATACTACTTCTTATTATCTCATGAAAAATTCCAAGGATTCTCATCCAGAATTTGTGATTTGGGGCTTAAACCACAATGTCATCACTGTTTTGCACAATGCTCTCTCCAAAATGGAAGCACAGGTTGTGTTAGCATTGGAAATTGCATGGGAATAATGTTGCTTATGTTATACTTTAGATTAAGGAAAACAATCTGTTTCCCCTGTTTAAACAGAAACTAAGAATAAAATTGCTGAAGATGGTATACCTTAAAATTCTAAAGATTTTTATATTAGTTATTAGGTATATCTTATATAAATAATGATAGTTTGTATTAGTTACCCAGGAATTAGCTAGGAAAGATTCTCCTTGGAAGATTATTACAATATTCAATTACAATAAATATTTAAGTGAGATTTTTGCCCTTAAAATTTGTCTTAGTAGAACTTAGTAGTAAAATGAACAAAGAAAAAGTATAGGCAAATTTTCTTGGCTAAGTCTATTTTTAAATATGTGACTTTATTGTTTAATGACAGTAGATGTGGAGAGCAAAATGCTTATCAATAACTGTTAAAATTAAAATATATTCACTGCAAGTGCAGAGAAAGTATTCAAAATTGACAAGAATAATTATTGAGTGAAGTCAAATGGAAACAACGTGCTTCTTTCAGTAATAAAGGATAAAATATGAAAGCTACCATTTTTATCATTTTTTCTAAATTGTGCTTTCTCATAATTTTCTCATGAAGATGATTCATTTATCACTAAAGGTAATCATATTATCAGATCATCAAGACATTTCATATAATTTAAGTCACATCAGAAAAAAATGCTTGTTAGTCTGTACATATAAATTATTGTTTCAGAAAATATTGTTAATATGTTATTCACATACCTACATAGGTAAACATTTCAAACCTAAATTCTGACTTCTGTAATTATTTGACATTTATTATTGAAGTTATAATGATCTAAAATATACCTCAGTTGAAAGAAGAAAATATCCCAAATCAAAGTCCTTTCTTATAAAAATAGTTATGTTTTTTTTCTCTAGATTAGTGGTTCTCAATTAGCATAACTCTGCATCTCACGGGACATTTGGGAATATCTGGAGACAGGTTTGGCTGTCACAACTTGGGGAAGGGTACTACCAGCATCTAGTGGGTAGAGAGCAGGGATGATGTTAAACACTCAGCCATGCAGAGGACAACCCTTCATAAAATAGAATGATCCAGTTCCAAATGTCCATAGTGGTGAAGTTGGGAAACCTGCTCCAGATAAAAGTAGTTCCTGATTTAACCTGTGCAATAAAGCAAGGGGTACCCAATTTAAAATGTTGTGATGAGAGAGAGTCCCTTTTGGAGAGCATGTCATATTTTACCAAGGAGATTTTCCTTTCCCATGGAAGGTGGAACTTTAACAATCCCTTCTTGCTCTTGTTGGCATCTTATGGAGCAGTAAACAAAATGGAAGATTTCAGGGACAGTACAAACAACCCCAAATGAGGAATCCTTGCACTACTGTTCTCTAATGGAATATATCTTATCTGAGTAGCAAGTATGTACTTCGACGCTGAGTCGAAGCAATGCCTTCACCATGAAACAGGAATTACTTGACATGCTAAGAAAAACACATCATAAAAATTAATACAGCTAAACTTAAGCAATAAGTTTGAATAACTATCGTTTTTCCCTCCAATGTCAACCATAAGTGATATTCTGTACTGCTTGGGAGTCATTATTAAAATCAAACTTTTAATAACCTTAAGTAAACATCTTCACTTTCCGCAAAACTAAGTGATGGCACAGTAATATGATTGCTTACAGCTGCAATGCTTCATGGTGAACTAAACAGGTTAAAGTTTGGCTAAAATTTCTCTTCAGTGGCATATAGCATCTTTTCCAAATAAAACCATCTTTTAAGTAATTCATTAAATCATGCCCTGGTAGTCTCCTTAATTAAAACCTGGAATAGACTTGAGACAAATGATTCACTGATTATACAATAAATGCACATTTAAAAAAAAAACAGCCTATGCTTCCAAATATAAATAAGTTTGCATTAGGGTCTAGCACTGTGTAAATTACTCATGTTTTACCCTACCCAAAGGGAAAAATTAGAAAACTTCATGCTAAGGAGAAACAAATGTTTCCTGTGTGTTTACTTCTCCTTAGTGGCTATGATATTCTCTAGATTATCGGCCATCAACATTTCAGGAGACAGGTGTCAAGTTTCTCAATGGGTTGGGAATGAGAAGCTGAGGTAAGCAAAGGGCATCTGGCTTTCATTCTTGATAAGAAAGAAACCAAAATGTTGCTCACACATTCCATCACAAAGACTTGAAAGGAGAAAAATGTTCCTCTTGAATTTCAAATCATCCAGGTCAAAATATATCAACAATTTGCCCTTTAGTGTGAATTACTTTAATCAGATTCTTTTGTTCTAAAACCAAACCAAGTTCAATCCTGTAAAGATTAGAGCAGATTTGATGTTGCTGGATGTTTTACAATGTACCAAATAAGTTTGGAATGGTAAACACCTTGGGGAAGGACACAGCAAGTGAGCACCATCATAATTCAGAGGAGCAGTGTTGGTGAGTATGGCAACATTTAAATACCAAAAGATTAGCAAAACATCACTCCACCAAAACACAGATGTTGAAAGTTCATTTAGTCACTACCTACCAAGTCCTCTATTAAGGTGTCAGGAATGCAGTTGCTGTAGTAGATAGATATGAATGGTTGAGTCTGAGTTTAACTTCACAATGGATCCTAAGAATTTTTGAGTCAAGCATAACCTGCTTTTCAATGTAATCTCATGGTAGAGGAAAATAGACTGTGTTTACCCAAACAAAAAGACTGGATCTTCATTCACCACAGGCATGGTGACAGCAGAAGTTACTCAAAATCTTTGGTTAATCTACTCCATTAGAAATCACTTTACAGGAATGGCCAAAAGCACTGGCACAGCCACTGTCAATTTAGTCAGCACCTGGCCTGCTTCTATAGACATGCATTAACGTGGCACCTTTTCAAATAACATTCAGTGATGGTTTATATTTAATCCCTTGAGAATATCACTTTAGTTTCGTAAATGCTGTAGTTTTAGTATTAGATTGGTGGAAATGTTTTCATTTTGCTGAAAGAAGAATAAAAGGGTTCCTGAAACCATTCCTGCACTTTGTACATTCATCTCCAAACAGCTGAGTATTATTCTGTGTAACAGATATGGTAAGGAGAAATGTGTCTCAATGACTTAGTGGACTAACACAGGACTGGATAGGGTGAGGAATAGTACAAAATCTTTTTTAGTACAACTTTTCCTTAACTTTAGAGTTATTTGGGAGCCCTGACTTTGCTAAAAGACACCTGAGGCTTTAGTGTGCAAAAATTTTAATTTCAATTTAATTTTCAACATATTCAATATTAATCCACAGCTAGAATGTTCTTTATATCAAATAACTGAATGCTCTAATCAAAATCTCTTGGGCTACCAAAGAACTAATTATCTGAAAGACAATCGATTTGATAATCCATAGAGGATTATGGTGACTCATTAAAACAGGCAAGTGTTAGAAATGAGATTTTCCTCTAAAGGGCAGATCTAGCATCTTTATAATGCAACTAATCCCATTACATTTACACAAGAACAGATTCAAAACTTTAATAATAAAATTCATAAAGGCTGAAAAAAACTGGGCAATGTTGACACCAAGCTCATGAGATCATTATGGGAGGTTCCTGAAATTGATGCTAGGGCAGTGATTCATTTGTTCTCTCCATGATGTTAAAGATTTTATGGATCCATATTGGAGTACACATTTTTCGGTATTTCACAAGTCTGGTTTGGATATTCAACAATCTAACTTTCTTATCACCGTCAATGACTTGCTTAGCCAGGTGAACACAGAAAACAAATAGAAAAATATGAAGCCATTTCCCCCTCACCTACCTGAAATTAAGTAATAGATTTGACAACTGTTTTAATGAACTGATTAATTTAGTAATTATGTAGTCCAACTAGCTATCCCTTATTTCTGTCATCTACCCACCTCCTTCCGACAAGTTGTTTGAGAACTGCAGCTGTGTTAAAGTATATTCACAAGAAGATTCTGACTTCCAGCCAAGATGGAGGTGTAGGTGGACACACTGTGCCTCCTCTCATAACCAAAATTAAGGAAAACAAGGATTTAGAGACAAGAAAACAACCAGAACTGAGAGAAAATTGAACTGTACAGAAGTATGACAACCATTCATCCAGACTGGTAAGAGGGGCGGAGTTTCAGCAGGAAAAAGTGGAGGTGGGTGGACCTGGGCGCATAAGCAGTGGCTGGCAGATCCCAGGTGTGCAGGTGGCAGCTAGCGGACCCCAGACACGGGGAGCAATGGGCAGACCCAATGAGGCCACACAGGCGGCTGGCCAACCAGGTAGTCCCACATTCGCGCGCAGATAATCCAGGCAAAAATGGGGAGCGAGACAGACCTTGCAACCCAGGGCCCCAGTGCCAGGAAATAAAGCCTAAAAACACCAATTGAAAACACTTGTGGGGGTTGAAGTGCCAGGAGAGACTCCCAGCCTCACAGGAGAGTTCGTTGGAAAGACCCACAGGGTCCTAGAGCATACACAAGCCCACCCACATGGACATCAGCACCACAAGGGCACAATTTGCTTGGGGAAAGCGGTGGAAGGGACTGGAATCCAAGAGAGAGCAGAGAAAGTGCCATTGTTCCCTCTCGGACCCCGCCCCCACATACAGCGTCAAACCCAGCTCCTGGGCTGCTCCGCCCTGGGGAACACCTAAGGCTCTGCCCTTCATACCTAACAGGTGGGACCAGACCAAAACAAACAAACAAACAAACATGGCTCAAATGAGAGAACAGATCAAAGACCCAGAGCCAATTCATCTAAGCAACCAAGGGATAGCCAACCTATCAGACACACAGTTCAAAGCCCTGGTGATCAGGATGCTCACAAAATTGGTTGATTTTGATCACAAATTAGATGAACAAATGAAGGCTACAATAAGTGAAAGGAAGAAAAACGCACAGGGAACCAATAGTGATGGGAGGAAAACTGGGACTCAAATCAATGGAGTGGACCAGAAGGAAGAAAGAAACAACCAAACAGAAAACAAGGAAGAAACAAGAATTCAAAAAAATGAGGAGAGGCTTAGGAACCTCCAGGACATCTTCAAACATCCCAACATCTGAATTATAGGGGTACCAGGAGGGGAAGAGGAAGAGCAACAAGTGGAAACTTATTTGAACAAATAATAAAGGAGAACTTCCCCAATCTGGCAAAGAAAATAGACTTCCAGGAAGTCCAGGAAGCTCAGAGAGTCCCAAAGAAGTTGGACCCAAGGAGGAACACACCAAGGCACATCATCATTACATTAGCCAAGATTCAACTGAAGGAGAGAATTCTAGAAGCAGCAAGGGAAAAGGACACAGTCACCTACAAAGGAGTTCCCATCAGACTGTCAGCTGATTTCTCAAAAGAGACCTTCCAGGCAAGAAGAGGCTGGAAAGAAGTATTCCAAGTCATGAAAGTCAAGGACCTACATCCAAGATTGCTCTATCCGGCAAAGCTGTCATTTAGAATGGAAGGGAAGCTAAAGTGCTTCTTAGATAAGGTCAAGTTAAAGGGGTTCATCATCACCAAGCCTTTATTATATGAAATGTTAAAGGGACTTATCTAAGAAAAAGGAGATAAAAAATATGAACAGTAAAAAGACAGCAAACTCACAGATATTAACAATGACACCTAAAACAAAAGCAAACTAAGCCAACACCTAGAACAGGAACAGAACCACAGAAATGGAGATCACATGGAGGGTTAGCAACAGGGGAGTGGGAGGAGGAGGTGGGGGGGAAGGTACGGAGAATAAGTAGCATTGATGGTGGGTAGAAAATAGACAGGGAGGGCAAGAATAGTGTGGAAATGTAGAAGCTAAAGAACTTATGACACAGGGACATGAACTAAAGGGGGAGAATGTGGGTGGGAGGGCGTGTGCAGCATCAAGTGGAATGATGGGGGAGAAATGGGACAACTGTAATAATATAATCAATAAAATATATTAAAAAAGAAGATTCTGACCATCATTTTGTAACAACCACCACAATAACAACAACAAAAGCTAATTTAGCACTTGCTGCAGGCCAGCTACTGTTCTACCACAACCCAGGGTGTTCCACCATGCAGGTTAAAAATCCTAAGAGAGCCTACCAAATTTCTCAAGGATTGATGACATACTCATGGTTCTTGGAACATAGCAACTCTTATCTTGGTATCTTTGAATAGAATGGCCTTATGTTGAAAAATAAATAAGTATGATCCTCCATTGCATTCCACAAATACTAATTGAGGGCCTCCTGTGTGCCAGGCACTAAGGTCTGTATTCTAGATATGGCCACTCATTTCATCATTACAACACCATTGTTCTCATTTGGATAAACTTGCCCACAGACACACATGTAGTAAGTGGCAGAGTCAAAATAAAGAAAATATATTTAGCTAATCATTTGAGTCACTTGATGTCACTATTCATCCCAGCACCCAAGCTGAAAACTTCAGGATACAGTCCTCACCCCTCCCCCACTGCCTCCTCTCCCTTTCTTACTACCTCCACCAAACTGGTCAATCTCCTGAGTGGCTTCTCAGACCTCTCCCTATTCCCCTGCATTGCAAAATCCTTGACTTAGCCCAGGCACATATAGATGTTCTTGTTTTATTTTGGTTTCTTTTTATTGAAGTAAAATTAAATAATATAAAATTATATTTACTACTCTAGCTGGTGTGGCTCAGTGGATTGAGCACTGGACTGAGAAGAAAAGGGTCACCAGTTCAATTCCCAGTCAGGGCACATGTGTGGGTTTCAGGCCAGGTCCCCAGTAGGACACACATGAGAGGCAATCACACATTGATATTTCTCTCCCTTTCTTTCTCCCTCCCTTCCCCCTCTTTAAAAATAAATAAATAAATACAATCTTTTACAAAATTATATTACAATTATATAATATACATAATATACATTGCATAATATAAAATTTGCCATTTTAAAGTGTATGATTCAGTGTCACTTAGTACATTCATGATGTTGTATACCACCACCTCTACCTAGTTCCCAAATAGTTTTAGCATCCAAAAAGTAAAGCCAGCATTCACTAGTATCTCCCTGTTCTCCCTCCTTACAACCACCAATATATTTTCTGTCTCTGGATTTTGCCTATTCTGGATGGTTCCTATAAATGGAACCATAAAATATGTGATCTTATGTGTTTGGGGTTCATTTGTGTTATAGCATGAATCAGTGCTTCATTTCTTTTTATGGACAATGTCCCATTGTACAGAGATACCATATTTTATTTACCCATTCATCTGTTGATGGATGTTTGGGTTGTTTTCACTTTCTGGCTATTGAGAATAGAGCTGCAAAGAACATTCATACACAAGTCTTTTTTTTGAATACCTGTTTCCAATTTTTTGAAGTATATACCAAAAGTAGAATTGCTCCTTTTGAGTATAAACCCAGGAGTAGGATTGCTGGGTCTTGTGGTAATTCTGTGTTTAACTTTTTTATGAACCCCATATAGGTTTTTGCATGGACTCATGTGACAGGACGGTTTCCATACCTGAAATCTCCCCTTCTATTCACTGTCCCTCCTATTCACTGCCAGCAGAAGTCTACAAATGCCATTCCACTGCTTAAAAACTTTGAATAGTTAGCTCCCCCATATGTAAAAGGACAACCAGCTTTATCACAACATGCTGGTCTCAGCCTACCCCATTATCCTTAGACTTTTCCCTTGATTTCCTTTCCTCCTTCCCTCCATGCTACTGCCATAATCTCCAGTCTTAGAGCATAGACTCTCTTTCAGGAATGTGTCCCTAATAGATCAGTTAGCTGACATTCCCTCCCACATATCAGCACTTTGCCTCTCTTGGAGATCCCTGAAATGCCATCTCTGTCAGGCCAACTGTGATGATGCTCCCATCCTTTACCCAGTTGAAGACAATGATTGCTTTATCTGGTCTCCTCGTGACATTTTATCTGGGTCATGTCAGAACATTTGTCCTCAAAGGCTTTCATCCTAAAGATTTGTGTACAAGTGTCATCTTCTGCATAGCATGTTAATTTTGTGAGAGCCAAAAATCATATTGTGTTTGCATTGTCCATCTTAATGTTTTGAACACAGTTGGCATTTAAAAAACATGTGATAAAGAGTTACGACCAAGATGGAGGTGTAGGTAGAAACCCTTCACTTCCTTGAACAACCAAAAGGAGGATAACAACCACTCTAAAATCAATAAACAAGCACCAGAAAAATCAAACTGCATGGAACTCTGACAACCAAAGAATTAAAGAAAAAAATCAATCAGAACAACAGGACCGATAAGGCGTTAGACCACAGGCTGGCCAGTGGAAAAAACTGCAGTGAGTCTGTGGACCTTGGGGGTGGGGCCTGCTGCTGTGGCAAAATGTGGGGCTGCCAAGGCTGTACCAATGGGCCGATTTAAGGGGAAACAGACTCAGAGTGGATATGGTGGTTGGTACATTGGGAGAAACTCCCAGTCTCACACAAGAGTCCTTTGGAAAGAGCACTAGGGACCAGCAGATGAGTCACACTGTTCCCTCTCTGGCCTCTCCCCCATAGGCAGCTCCACAGTGCATAAAAGAGGGTTGCCCTTTCCTGGTGAACACCTAAGACTCCTCCTCCTTACAACTTATCAGCTGTGCCAAGACAAAGAAACACGGCCCAAATGAAAGAACAGAACATAACCTCAGAAAGAGAACTAAGTGAGGATGGAGAATTTAAAGCCCTGGTAATCAAAATGCTCACATATTTGATTGAGCTTGGTCAAAAAATGAAAGAAAAAATAAAAGATACCCAAAATGAAATAAAGCAAAATATTCAGGGAATCAACAGGGACAGGAAGAAAACCAGGACTCAAAGCAACAGTTTGGAACCAAAGGAAGAAATAAACATCCAACAGGAACAGAATGAAGAAACAAGAATTCAAAAACATGAAGAGAGTCTTACAAACCTCTGGGACAACCTGAAGTGCTCCAATATCCAAATTATAGGGGTGCCAGAAGGAGAAGAATAAAAGCAAGAAATTGAAAACTTATTTGAACAAATAATGAAGGAAAACTTCCCCAATCTGGTGAAGGAAATAGACCTCTGGGAAGTCCAAGAAGCCCAGAGAGTCCCAAAGAAGTGGGACCCAGAGAGGAAAATACCAAGGCACATCATCGTTAAGTTACCCAAGATTAAATATAAAGAGAAAATCCTAAAAGAAGCAAGGGGAAAGGAGACAGTTACCTACAGAGGAGTGCCCATTAGACTCTCAGCTGATTTCTCAAAAGAAACCTTGCAGGCAAGAAGGGGCTGGAAATAAGTGTTTGAAGTCATGAAAGGCAAGGACCTACATCCAAGATGACTCTATCCAGCAAAGCTATCATTTAGAATGGAAGAGCAGATCAAGTGCTTCCCAGATAAGGTCAAGTTAAAGGAGTTCATCATCACCAAGCCATTATTATATGAAATGTTAAAGGGATATATCCAGGTACAAGAAGATCAAAAATATGAACAGTAAAATGACAACAAACTCACACTATCAACAAATGATCCTAAAAGAAAAGAAAAACAACAAAAACTAAGCAAACAACTAGAGCAGGAACAGAATAGAGAAATGGACATCACACGGAGGGATTTCAGGTGGGAGTGGGAAGGGAGGAATAGCAGGAAAAGGTAAAGGGAGGAAGAAGCATAAAATAGATGGAGGAAGATAAAAATGGTATAGGAAACAGGACTCAAAGAACTTATATGTACAACCCATGAACATGAACTAAGGGAGGGGAATGTTGGAGGGTTGGGGGGCAGGGTAGAAGGGGGATAAAGGGGGGAAATTGGGAAAATTGTGATGGCATAATCAATAAAAATGCTTAAAATATGTTTAAAAATAAAATTTAAAAATTTAAAAAACACATGTGATAAAGGACTGAAGGAAGAAATTAATTAATGGAGCCAAATGAAGGGATGAATAGATTCAGCATATCAAATGTACGCATCTTCTTTGCTTTCTCAATTGGCTTCATTATCCATCATGCCTGCCTTAGGAGTAGAGCTGTGTAGGTACTAACGGCCTCATCAGAAATACTGGTGTCTAGAAGTGAATCTCAAAAGAAAACCATACTTGACTAGCTTTGAGACTTTAGGCAAGTTACTTAGCCTTTCTGTGCCTCAGTTACCTCATCTTCAAAATGCAAATAACCTAGGTTTGCTTTAAGTATTAAAATGAACTAATTATTTGTTAATTTCTTAGAACAGATTCTGTGAAATGGCCAGCATCTAAGAAAAGTTTGTCAAATAAAATACGTAAAAGAAATGAATCAACTGCTTACACTCTGTATGAGTAAAACTGTGATTCAGATGGGCAGAATGAACATAAGGCTCTCTGAACTGTGAGTAAAGGTACTTAGAGCCACTAACCAAACTCTCCATGTGAATTCAAAAGCTATACATCTGTAATTGATTTACCATGTGTTATTCTTTACCTTGTTAGTTTTGGGAGTCCGAGGCCATCCCAGAGAAGTTTTTTGGTCTGATCCTGGTATTCCACCTCAGCCAGTGTTTTCATGGGTAAGATAACTGATAACATTTGTTGATCGGATTTCCCTGGGCAAATGAAACTGATTACAGAAAAACCATAGTCATAACTGGCTATGGCTCACTTTATACCCCAAGAATCCTGAACACCAGTTCAAAAGAACCTGTGTACCCCAATGTTCATACATCACTATTTACAATGGCCAAATGCTGGAAGCAACCTAAGCACCCACCAGCAAATGAGTGGATCAAAAATTTATGGTACATTTACATGATAGAATACTATAGAGCAGAGAAAAAGAAGGAGCTCCTACCCTTCACAACAGCATGGATGGATCTGGGGAGCATTAAGCTAAGTGAGGTAAGTCAGCTGGTGAAAGAAAAATACCATATGATCTCACCTATAAGTGGAATCTAATCAACAAAATAAACAAGCAAGCAAAATATAACCAGAGACATTGAAATAAAGAACAAACTGACAGCAACCAGAGGGTAGGGAGGAGAGGGATAACGGGGGTTAAAAGGGCGAAGGGTTGTCAAGGAACATGTATAAAGGACCCATGGACAAAGTCAAAGGACGGTAGGATCAAGAGTGGGAGGTGGGGATGGGTGGGGCAGGGGGGGTTGGTGGGAGGAAAATGGAGACAACTGTACTTGAGCAACAATAAAAAAACTAACTGTGAAGTTATGGCCAAACAACTAAAAAATCCAGCATATTGTTAAATCAATGAGAGTAAGTAAATTTCCTAAATACAAGGAATATTTCCAATGTTTACTTCTCATCCTAATCTATTTATTTCAGTTCCTTTAGATTTTAAAGGTTTAGCCAAAGGGTTCTCACAAGAACTAGGCTCATTGCTTGTACTCAATGGCCCTCTTTCTGCCACCACAGTTTCATTAACAAGCTCCTCTATGATCCATCCCTTAGAAATATACTTTCTTTGAATAAACTCGAATTATTCGGTTTTTTGTACCTCCCATTACAGAGCCTCCCATGACATCTAGCTTACTTACTTCTATGTTTTGAGTGCAGATGAATCTTAAAGATGTATTTACAAATTCACCTTCATTTTCAAGTTCTTATTATGCAAACAAACACAGAAACAAGCTAAAATGTTCCAAAGTGTACATGCACTCCGTTGTCCACAGTGCAGACAGCCCACCCACTGATATAAGTCTGGGTTGGACTGCTGGTGGGTATGTGAGGTCTCCTCCATCTGATATCTAGTGGAGTGAGTACATGAAGGAGACTCTCTTCCAACATTAATACCCAGGGTTTGATCCAATTTCAACAGTTTTAAGAAAATGCATTTTTAAATTAAGCTTTTCACTTTCAGATAATTATAGATTCACATTCACCTGTAAGAAATAATACAGAGCTCTTTCCTGTTATCCTTTACCCAGCTTCTCCCAGTGCAAGATAACTCCCCCAGTTATCTTGCATAAATGTAGTACAATATCACAGTCAGGGAACTGACATTCATATCATCCAAGGACTTTATTCAGATTTCACCAGTTTTACATGCACTCACTTGTGTATGAATGTGTGTGTTTTTAATTCTATGCAATTTTATCACACGTAGATTTATGTGACTACCATAATAGTCAAGACACAAAAAATTCCATTACCACAGGGATCCCTCTTGGTACTAACTCTCACCTCTCTCTCAACCCACCACCTTCTTAAATCTGGCAACCACTAATCTGTTTTCCATTTCTTTAATTTTGTCCTTCAAGAATGTTATATAAATTAAATCATACAGCATGTAGCCTTTCTGAGAGGCTTTATTCATTCAGCATAATGCCTTTGAGATCCATACAAGTGATTGAGTGTATCAGTATTTCATTGCTTTTTATTGTCAAATTGTATTCTATGGCATGAGTATACCATAGTTTTTATAAGTACAAATACATTTTTGATTCCATGTAATTTTACTAACTGCACCATGCTACAGAATATAATATGACCTGATGAGTAATTACATAAACTACTTGTTTTTTATAACAAGACCTCCACAGTAAAGTGAAAAATGAAGTCACTTTTCTGTATATTTTAAACTAAGGCTCACACAGGTGTTTCAGTCAGCTAAGTATTTCAGCATATACTATTTTAGTTCTGAATTATCCAAATAATCTCAATTTTTTTTTAATTTAGCACACAAGGAATATCTCTGTATTAAGTAGGTGCTGGTAACTTACTTAAAGTAACTAATGATGATAATTATCAGGATTTAGTTCTGGACATTTTCTCCTTTGGAATTTATAGGGAGCCTCTGAAAGTTCAAACACACTGTATTTTTGGCAAAGGACCCTCATGTTTTGTCTGCATTTTACTGCTTCCTTTGCACCTGGGACAAACTATTTTAGGACTGTCTAGACAATCACTCCAGCTTTAAAGGTCTTTTCCTTTCTTTTCACATAATCACTGAGTATGGAAGGTAATAAATAGATGATGCTGGCATTTTCTCATCCAAGATACTACTCAAATAAAGTCAGGAACACAAATGCCTTTGCTCTGGCTCACAAAATTAAGAGGCTCTCATATATGGCCTCTGACTTCTACCAACTGGTCAAGTTTACACAAGTTCTACTCATCTACTGATGGACACTTGGGCTGCTTCCAAACGACAACAATGTGGTGATTGCCAGGGAAAAAGGAGTAGGGGAGTGGAGTAGGGTGTAGGGAGATAAATGGTGATGGACAGATACCTGACTTGGGGTGGTGAATACACAATACAATATAGAGATGGTGTACTGTAGATTTGTGAACCTGAAACCTGTATTTGTTAACCAGTGTCTTTCAGTCAGTTTCTCTGCTACCCACAAGCAGACTGGGCCCTTCTGGTATTGATTCCCTGGTGGGTGGGTTTGTGTATGTCCCAGGACACTGTGGGTCTCTCCAACAAACTCTCCTGTGAAACTGGGAGTTTCTCCTGTGGCCGCAACCCCCACAGGTTTTTTCAGTCAGAGGTTTTACAGCTTTATTTCTTCACACTGGAACCCTGGGTTGCGCAGTCTGTCTCGCTCCCCAGTTGTTCTTCCTGGTTTATATGCATGCAAATGTGGGACCACCCACTCCTCCAGCTACCACCTTGCCCGCCCTGTTTCACCTTGCCATGCATCCTCTCCAACTCGGCTGCCCATCTCTGTGCCCCCAACCATTCTGAATGAATGTTTCTTCTTTAACTCCTTTGTTGTTAGACTTCCATACAGTTCGATTTTCTGACAGTTTTGGTGGCTTTTTGTTCTTAATTTGTGGTTTTCCTTCTTTTGGTTGTGCAAGGAGGCAAAGTGTATCTACCTATGCCTCCATCTTGGCCAGAAGTCTAAAAATAATAATTCTGATCTTACTTTTGCTTGCACTTGATATTGAATAAGATACTTCATGAGAATTTCATGTCATGTGTAAAGTGTGATTGATAAAATTAAAGCACTCTAAAAATGCAAGCCACTACTTTCAGTGAGTATTTATTGCATGCATATAGTTCCCCGGTTCATCCTCACAATCTCAGTCTTAGAATGTATTATAATGTTCCTCCTTTTAGATAGACAAATTAGGCTAAAAGAAGTTGATTTACCTCACCACCACAAGATTCTTTCCTATGGGACTAATGAAGACCTAAGCTAAGGCAAATTCCCCCAGATTCATCAGCAATTTTTCACTTTCTGATTACCAATATATTCTGTTTCCAATTTTTCACTTCTCAGTCATTCTAATACAACTCAATCTGTTTTATACTTCCACTACTCAGAGAAAACTGGTTCAGTCAAGATCACCAATGATGCCATATCATAAAGTTTAAGGGGGACTACTCTATCTTCGTTCCACCCCTCAGCAACATGAGACCTAGCTGACCACTTACTCAGCTGTCTTGAACCCATCTCCTCTCCCAGCCATAGCCATGTGCACCACTTTCCTCATTTCTGCATTCACTAGCCACTTGATCTAGCTTCTTTGCTGCTGCTCCTCCTTTCAAGTTCTACCTAAATGATGGTGGCCCTTTATGGCTCTGTTCTAGGTCAACATTTCTTAAGTCAAACCTTCTTAAGATGTGTGCAGGATCTGTGAATCTCCTGAATCAGATTCACCAGAAACAAGCTCTAGGAGGGAGGGAAAAATTGCACTTTAATTGCTGAATTCCCAACACCTGAAAGAGTCCCAGGCATAACTCAATGCTCAAAAAATATTTATTGAAGAAATGAAATGCCTGAAGTGCTTGTGAAAATGTTGCTCCTGGGATGCACTCCAGGACTTCTAAATTGGAATCACAGTATATTAGAATATCTGACATCCAAGAACCAAAATCTCTGGTCTTCTGCTATATGACCCTTTATCCTTGTTCTTTCTTCAATAAAATACCTTCTCCCACTATTTCATCTTTCAGTGTTTGGGGAAGTCTTTCCCAAACCCCACCTTTACCCAGCCTAAGTCACATCTCCCTATTGTGCCCTTTCATAAAACCCTTTCCTTTGTGGAACTTATTTTCCCTCTAATTTAACACGAACATAATGAAGTCCTATCTCTCCTGCCAGCCTGCCTTGGATCATGTAGGTTTCTCTTACCATCACACCCATATTTCCTCATCTAAGCCCCACTCATAGTGAGCCCTCAGTAAATAGTGAATAAACCATTATTGATGATATGGATTAATATTATATTAATGTTAATATATCAAATGTATATTACAATAACTATACATATATTGTACGTTGATGATATAATAATTAATAGTTAAATAATGACAAAATTCTCTCTCTAGCACCAAGCTCTCCTCTGAATTCTAAAGGCATATAACTATCTAGCAGCTTTACCTCTCTACAGGGGCTTCTCTATTTCAAACTGTCAAAAAACCAAACTTTTTATCTCCCCCAATTTTGTTCCCTCAATAATTTCTTCAAGCTGACCTACTTGCTTAAGTATAAACTTGGGAGTCCCATTTGATTCTTTCTTTTCCTTCAGCAGTCCCCTGTCCCATATCCAATCAAACACTTAATCTTGTTTCTCTACCTCTAAAATACATTTGAAATCAACCCTCTCATCTCCACAGCCACTGCCCAAGCCCAATCCTCCATCAACAGTCAACTAGATAATTGCTATGGTCCAATGGCCATCTTGTGTCTGTTCTTGCTCTCCAACAATCAACTTTCTATACAGAACTCAAAACACCAATCATATTATCCCCTATTAAATACTCATCTCAATCCAATGGCTTTCTGCTACAATGGAATGAAGTACATATACTTTAGCTAGGCCTTTCCTATCTGTCCACAGCACATAAGGCTATTGTTCCCTTTTCTCACTAGAATCTTCATACCTGTTTGGCATATGCTATTTCTTCTACCTGGAATGATTGACCTCCTTGCTGCCACTCCTTGCCCATTTCACATGGCTGGCTCCTTTTTGTCCTTTGGTTCTCAGGTTAAATGTCACCTTCTCAGAGCAACCTTTTCTATCACTCTACTATTTAGAATAAGATTCTGTCTTCTGATACCTGTTGCCATATGAGTCTGTTTTCTACACAGCACTTACAACAATTTAAAATTACTGATTTATTATGCATTGCTTATTATCTTTTTTCTGCATGGAAAGCTCTGTCTCAGTCTTGATTACCATTTCATCACCAGCACCTCAAACAGAATTTAGCATATAGTACTCTCAATAAATGTTTGTTGCATGAATGAACAGAGACAAGGAAAACAGTTGAAATAGAATAGCTCCAACAGGTTAGTAGTTACTTAGTAGTTGCCAGGACCTGGGAGTACAGAGACAGGTTGACTATAAAATGGACAACATGAGGAAATTTGTGGGGGGAGGAATGGAATGACAGAACTCTCCTGTATCCTGATTGTGGTGGTGGTTACACAATTTTATGCATTTGCAAAAACTCATAGAACTGTACCCCCAAAAGGGAAGGTGATTTAACTTTGGGTGGTGGGCACACAACGCAATCTGAAGAGCATGTATCATAGAAATGTACACTTGAAACCTATATAATCTTATTAACCAATGTCACCCCAATACATTTAATAAAATAAAAAAGATGAATTTTGCTATATGTAAATTTAAAATGAATTAATAAAATTATTATGTTTCCAAAACTCAAGTCAACCCAGAACAAATCTAAAACTTCCAGGTTCACAGGTTTAGGGCTCTTTAGCAACAGGGTCAATTAACTTCCTATGCATGATCAAGTACTGACTCAAACTATACTTTCTTATTTCTAATTTATTAGTTTAAAGAAAGGAAACTGGAAACAAAATAAAGATGTGGAGAATAAAAAAAAGATAAAGTGGTAAAACAATATTTAAAGTAATCATGTGATAAAATGTCAGCATTTTTTGGTGACATTTGGCTTTGTTTGTATTGGCTCACCCTAGCGGTGCAGTGGCTGTGGGTTGATTTCATAATGGTGCCTCCCACATATACACCCACAGCTGACCTCTGTTTTCTGCTGTTGATAATGACTAAACTTCACATATTATGCTGGCAAAAATCTATCCCTTCCCTGGAGGGCTGTTACACATAGGGAATTATAGTTTCACAGCCGAACAATGTTTCCTTCTCAAAATATTCACCATTAACTTTCATTGGAACAAAGTCACATGGGTTGATAAATTGTTGCCTTTTGCCAAATTATTACTCATCATTGTATAAATGTAAAATGTAAATTATAAAGAAAAACACTCAACATATGCCAGGGAGAAAGCCCATTCTATCAGAGGAAAGCAGGATGCAGAGATATTAATAGATTCTTTAAACATGAGTTGCATTCTCTAAAGTAAGCACATGACACACAAATTTCATCTGGCGACCTTCCCCCACCCACCTCCACTATTGACTTTTATCCATTAGAACATGTTGATGGATATACCATTCCAAAATGAAATATTTGGATATCTGACTCTGATTTAGGGAAAGGGAAATGGTGAGCTAATTTCCTCTTTTATCAAGCTGAATCACTGAGCTCGCTCTGTTGCTATGCACGCATAAGTCAATGCCATAGCAACTTCTAGTTTGCTCTTAAACACACAATAGCAGAATGATGCTAACAGGTACATTTTTTTAATCCTCAGATTTTTATTTGTTTTTTTTAGCAGTTTTAAATTTATACTATAATTTACAATATGGAGTTATTTAGTTATCCTTTGGGAGTCTTATCAGCACTGACTGCCATATATATCATTAATACTAGTACAACGGAAGTGCTTATTTCTTGGAAAATTCTCCCATAGTTTCCCTTTATTCTTCCCAATCCCTTGCTCATAATTAAAAGTTTGCACTCTGGACAGTACAGACTGGACATTCTTTAGAATTCTCTTTATGACCATCTTAAATTTAAATAAAGCTGAAATATATTATTTGAAATCCATGAAACATAGAAACACATGGACTTCTCATATACTCATTGAAGTAAATTCAGCGAAAGTGTAATTAGCATTTGGTATGTACTAGGAAGTGTGCCAGGTTCTAGAAAGAAATAACAAAATCTTCACTATCAAGGGATTCAGGAAACATCTAACAGGCCAAGATAAGAGCATAATCTAATTTCTATGAGCTCTTGCTATAGAAAAAAAGGGGTTGGTACTCTTGAATTTTACCACTTTGGGGTTTAGATTTTCCGCCTATTAAATTTTTTGTACTATCTAACTTTAGGCTAGTTATGGAAAAAAATCACAAAATATTCCACCCCAATCACTCACTGCTGTCTGTAAAGTGTTGCTGGGTGATGGACTGGAAGAATAAATGACTTGCTCCTGAAACACCTAAAACAGTTTTCAGATTTCATACTTAACACTAAGATTATTTAGCCACCTGTGCCAATATTCCAATTGGTTAAGGAATTAAGATGTGTTATTTTATAGATAGGGAATAAATTTCTCTGAAATTTAGATATGTGTCCACCCTTCTACAATTATGCAGTAATGTATACAAAGCTAGGAAATTTTGGTTCAAATCATTTTTCATTTAAGCATCCACTTATCATTTGAAGAACGCACATTAGTGAACTGGCATCTTTCATTTTTGATTGGGTAGTTGCTAGCTTCTGTTGCTCTTAGAAGTAGTAGCAGAAGGTTCATTTTCATAGCTCTTTCCTGATTGTAACTGTAGAACTAGAAAGCCCTTGTACTTCCTAATAAACCATACTTTTAAGTTACTAGTATACAATCAGGTGATAATTTTTGCATTTTTAGGAATGCTAACTTATAACTTCAATAAATAGCCCTGAGCTTAATATTCACTTGAAAAGTTAAGACTGTAGAAATACACTTCACATTGCAAATTCTCACAGTGTGGTCCCAGGACCAGAAGCTTCAGCCTCAGATGGAAACTTGTGAGGGATGCAAGTGTGTGAACCCCACCCCAGACCTACAGAATGAAACATCTGGGAGTGGGGCCCAGCAGTCTGCATTTTAATAAGCCCTATAGAGGATTTCAATGCACACTGAACTTTGAGAACCACTGCTTAATATAATGCATATCTCTTATTTGGCATCACACATATACTTAAGTTGAGAAATAGCTCTTTTTTTCTTTTAATGTTATTTGTCTGTTCATTTTGTGTTGCTTTTGGTATTCTGACAAAAGGAGGATTTCTGCCTATCCTAGTGTGGTTATGTCACAAGATCACCTTGTTCCTGATAAACTAAAAAGTCACTGTAAACATCTGAGCTTCAGATAGAAACCTACTTAAAATATACATTATTGGTAGCAATAATAAAAAAGATGACTAATTTGAGTAACCTAGCAACTTGGGACTAAAGAAAGAACAATAGTTTAGAGTTAGAGGAACTTTAGCCCAGCACTTCCAGATTAAATGGGGGTTTCTCAGGCTCAGCACTATTGACATTTGAGACCATATAATTCTATGTTGGGAGGGAGTCTGTAGGATGTGCTAGCAGCATCCCTGGTCTCTACCAACTAGATGTCAGAAGCACCTCCCACCCCAAGTTGTGGCAATCAAAAATTTCTCATTGTCAAATGTCCCATGGGGGGGTGTAATAGCCCTCAGTTGAGAACCGCTGAGTTAAAAGATTTGGACTAGTTCTACTGGTCTACTGAGGATTCTTATCTTGGCTGCACAGTACAGTAAAAAATACTCATGCGCACGGTCCATCCCAGCTCAATTGTATCAAATCTCTGTGGGTGGGCTCAATGCATACTTTTTCAAAGGTTACCAGGTGGTGCCAAGGTGCAGCCAAGACCTACAAGCATTGTACTAACTCTGACTTTAGTTCCTTAACTGGGAGAAGTATGCAATATTCTCTGTTCTAAATACTACATAGGATGTCCCAAGGGTCGGATGTAAGAATGTTTGTGGAAGCACTTGCTCCACAAGTTGCCATGGAAATAAACAGCTGTATACAGCCCTTGATTATGAATTAGAATGATTTATATTCACAGTCTCTTACATACACACCTCATTTACAATATGGAAGAGATGTGGGGAATTCACAATCTCTCTTGGTAGTGAATTCATAGTAATGTTTAGTCCTAGATGGACAGGAAACCATATCGAATCAGATCAATGATACTGTGCACATCTAAAATCAAATCACTAAACTTTCTATCCCCTTGGTTCTCAAGAACTCATTTTGACAAACAAGAAACAATGAATATTCATCTGAAAGTAAATTTCTTCTTTCAAAATTGTTAGAATGTGGAAAAATCATGTAGATAAAAAGTCTGGTATAGGCTTCACCTGTGCTCACATGTATTATTTCTTTAGGAAAAAATTTTAAAACATCTGAAGCAAAGACCACCAAATGTTAAGTTATTAAATCTGAATGGCAAATATATAGTTTTTGTTTTATTTTCTATACTTTTAATGTTTAAAATATTTGATTAAAACTAAAAGAGGATGTTAAAATCAGTTTGAACAAACCACCGGAAAATACTATATAGGAAAATAAAGAAAACATACTTTCATTGTTGTCAGGTGACCAAGGAGACTCCCCCTGGTGTCTCATGAGGATGGAGAGGCCAGCTGGGGCAAAGGGGTTCCAATTCACTGTGCTTAGTTCAGTTTACATTGCTGGCATATTCAGAGAGGAGACATTAGACCTTTGACATCCAAGACTAGTTTCAAACTTGACCAGCATGTAAGGGAATCTTATTAGCATATTTTTGTCAAATATTCTACCAGCTTTTAAGCTAAGCAAAGTATTACAAAATATCTGTTTCTACCGTCCTGCACTCCTCTCTCATTCCTCTAGAAACAAACATGGTAGCAACTATGACATTTTACACAAAAGGCAGTGAAAGGACAGCCCTTTAGGCACATGTTTTAAAAGAATCAATTTGTCTGAAGCACTACATTCAATGTGGGCTATGACAAGATAAGTAAGCAGAATAATTTTTCTCCTGGAGTAGGAGTTGTCAAACTGCAGCCTGTAAGCCAAATCCAGGCTGCTGTTTCTGTAAAAACAGTATTAATTTAGCACAGCCTGATCTATTCCTTTATGTATGTATTGTCTCCGGACACTTTCAGCTACATCAGACTTGAGTAGTTGTGACAAAACCAGTATAGCCCTCCAAATCTAAAATATTTACCATCTGCCCTTTATAAAAAACTTTCCTAAGCTGTGTCCTAGGATGTTAACACATAAAATTTTCCCACAGAAACTTAATAATAAATGATTGAACAAAATAAAATGTTTTTAATGATTTTTTTGTATTGTAGTCATAGGATAACGCATATCTATACTATATTTTCTTTTAATGCCAATAAACCAACCATAATATCAAATATTAATTACTATCTTTTCTGTTTAAAAAATAAACTGATGTGGTCTACAAAGGAAATATAATAGAGGATGCATTGATGATTTATAACTTATAGAAGATGTGTTGATGACTTACAACTTAATGTATAATGCAGTAACTATGCATGGTGTCAGATGGCTACTACACTTATCTGGGTGATCACTCTGTGAGTTATATAAATGTCTAATTATTGCACCTAAAACTAATATTGTGTGTCAGCAACAACTGAAAAATAAAAAATCATTTCATATACATTGTTAAAATATCACTATTTGACAGTCTCTCAAACTGGCCTTTTCCTAGAGTAGAATTATTTTAGTTAAATAGCTATTTGCTGATGAATAATTGCATTACATGTAAAAATACTTATGGAAATTTACTGACCAAGAATTCTTCCCTTTAAAAAAATATATAAGTCATAGTTGTATACTAGATAGAAGTATGAAAATGATAGTTTGCTTCAATCATTTAAAGATAATCACTATTATTTAAAAATAATCACCTAAAGATGATATTTATGTTTTAACATAAGTAACAGCCTATTTTTACTTTATGTCACATGGCTGGACTTTCCAATGCTTTGGGAAATTTTAGGAAAAGGAGATACTTTTGTAGCACATAAAGCTCTATCATTTCCAGGAGCCTCATAAATGAAACATAAGATATTACTCATACCTATTCCTTTGTTTCTCCTCAAAATGACCCCAAAACAGGAAAATAATAGGCAATAAAACAAAGTGAATGAAGAGCTATGGTTGCCAAGGCAATCACAATCATATTTCCTTTGAACTTTGGTAGAGCATCTACTGCAGTTCAATCCAAGTTCATGCTTCCTTAGGAAACTTATATAAATTCAAAGTCCTTATTATCCACAGCAATATCATTCTAATCAAGCAGGTGCTGACAGGGATGTAGAACACAAACTGAAATGCCCATGGCATTCACATTATGGAAGAAAGATGGGAAAATGACAAGAGATTGCCAAGAGAACATTTCCTTCCACTCCATTCAACGCATTTGTGATACTATGCTGATGACTGCCATGAATGGAAACATGAGGCCTATTTATAGGTAATGTAATAATCACAGATTTAATTAGTTACAAACCCCTTGTAGATCCAAATGGCCCTAGAGGACTATGACAAAGTACAGAATGGCTGGTATGCATACTCCATAGATTATTATTTGTGGTCTTTTGTCTTAAAGGTGAATACTTATGATCATCAGTGTGTCTTCACAGTGAAGAGAACAAAATTTTTTCCATACAATTTTGAGGAAGCTATTACTACTCATTTGTATGTTATTTGATGCTATCTTGAGGACTGAAGGGGATGTTATTTACTCCAGGAGATTGTCAATATCTTGAAAGTTGGGCAGACAGAGGCTGCCTCAATGATCCCTAAACAACCTATGCCAATATTTTCCAACTCAGACACTCCCTAGTTTGAAAGTCTGTAAAGATGGCTGGTGTTTGAAAGTCTGAATGCATCTGCCCATAGAAACAATGGTATACATAGTGGTTTCGGTTGCCTGGCCAGCTGATGCAGTCTCATTTAATCCATATCACACTGGAAGTGCAGACTGGCAGATAAAATAGAAATGGGAACACCATTTTCATTCTTCTCAGACCCTGGAAAAGAGAGTAGACTCTCAATTATGGTACAGCAGAATGAGCACTGGGTTGGGGTTAGAGGCTCCTGTATGTGCCTCAAGGCCACAGACCATCTCCTGTAAGTCCTTGTCAATATCCTGGATCCATATCAGTAGTCTGGCCTATAATAGGAACTCAATTCATAACTTGCTGGATAAATGAAATAATGAGCACTTTGCCATGTGATTCTTAGCTAATCATTTCAGCATTTCTGAAATTTGGTCTCCTCTCTTATGAATTAGATGTTTGGGAAGAGTAGACCTAGCACTATGCTTGTGTTACTATCTAGTCATATCTTCCTTAGATTGATAGGCAATTCATTTTACCTCTATTTTTTGTATAATAGCGATAACAATGGTTTTCATATGGGGTGAATGAGAAAATGTATGAAGAGGATAAGCCTTTAACTGCCATGGGCATTGGAGTATTACAAGTTTAGAAAGGAATTTGCTGAAACAATAAGCACCTAACAGCATTTTTCACCAAATCACTAATGTGGTAACAAACATTCCCCAAATTCATTCTCTCAGTGAAGTTCTTTTTGAGTAACCCCCACCCATTTTTCTGGTGTTTTCTTTCCTTGATTTTTTCTTTATGTCTTTATTTTCTCTTTCTAGGACACTTATCACCATCTCACTTTATTTTTTGCTGTCTATTTATGGCTATCTCCTGACACACTACAATGAAAGTACCATCAGGGCAGGGATGAGTGCCTGTTTGGTTCAGAGCTCAATCTCCAAAGCATAGAACATTGTCTGCTCATAGTAGAAGATATTTATTGAATGTATTAATTCTTTATGTATTTATTGAAAAAATGAACCATTGAATGAGAGAAAGAAATGTATTCCAGTTTAGACTAAATAAAGGAATTAGACATTTTAAAGTACATATTTTCCAAGGCAGAAAAAGAGGCATAAATTTAAGACAAATTTTGGAATGTTACTAAATCTAGTAGGACAGGGACAATAATTTTTTTTTATCAGAAAAACAGAGGTAAAGAGATTGACCCAATACCCCATATTACTACCCATCAAATTCAGTAACCACAGTGGTTGCTTAAGTAAAGATGCTCTTGGTATATGACATAAACACATGCATAAAGAAGGAAGGCTGCTTGGACTTTAGGCTATACTGAGGTCTGAGAGCCAGCCTGGTACAATGGAGACATAAGACCTTTAGAATTGGTGGGTGTGCATTTGAATTCTTGCTCTGAGCTCTTAATGCCTATTAACTTTGAGCAGTTAGAGAACCTCCAATGTCTTTGTTGTTTCATTTGTAAAACTAGAATATGACTCACTGCCTTTCAAAGTTGTTATGAGGGTGAAATGAAAAGATGTTAAGTAAACCCAGGAAATAGAAGACCTTCAATAGGTGACAGATATTCTCACTCTTGCCTACCATCACCCTCCTGGTTCTGCCCTCACTTGCAGTAGCTGTGGTCAAGTCACTTACCCCCCTTGGTCTCCAGTTCCCTTTCCTACAAAATGAACAATTGGGTTAGAATGATTCCAAATACATCTTCCACTCTGAAAATCATGGGCACTCAGTTTTATTTCCCCAAATTTGTAATTATGGGACTGGATAAACTAAGGAGATATTTTAGAGATAATCCAGACTTATCTATAGAGAGAAGTTTATTAAATTTTGTGAATTGTGAGTTCTGGCCAAGATGGAGACATAGGTAGAAACCCTTCATTTCCTTGAACAACCAAAAGGAGGATAACAACCAATCTAAAATCAATAAACAACCAGAAGTGCAAGAAAGCCAAACTGCATGAAACTCTGACAACCACAGAACTAAAGAAACAGTCAAACGGAATAACCAGACCAGTAAGGCAGCGGACAGAGAGAACCCAGGATGAGGCACTGAACCGAGCAGGTGGGGCTGGCTGCAGCAAGGCAGCCGACCACATGGCCAGGGCTGATTTAAGGGGAAACTGAGATTCAGAGCTGGTTGTGGATTATGGTGGTTGTCTCAGTGGGAGAAACTCCCAGTCTCACAAGAGTTCATTGGAAAGTGGGCTGGAGATGAGTAGGGGAGCTGCATTGTTCCCTCTCTGGGCCCTCCCTGACAAGCAGCACCACAGCACAGCAAAGAGGGTTGCCCTGCCCTGGTGAATACCTAAGGTCCCACCACCTTACAACTTAACAGGTGCCCAGAACAAAGAAATAGGCCTAAAGTGAAAGAACAGAACAAAGTTTCAGAAAGAGAGCTAAGCGATGAGAAGATAGCCAACCTATCTGATGGAGAATTTAAAGCCTTGGTAATCAAAATGCTCACAGATTTGATTGAGCTTGGTCAAAATATGAAAGAACAAATGAAAGATACCCAAAATGAAATAAAGCAAAATATTCAGGGAATCAACAGGGACAGGAAGAAAACCAGGATTCAAAGCAACAGTTTGGAACCAAAGGAAGAAATAAACATCCAACAGGAACAGAATGAAGAAACAAGAATTCAAAAACATGAAGAGAGTCTTACAAACCTCTGGGACAACCTGAAGTGCTCCAATATCCAAATTATAGGGGTGCCAGAAGGAGAAGAATAAAAGCAAGAAATTGAAAACTTATTTGAACAAATAATGAAGGAAAACTTCCCCAATCTGGTGAAGGAAATAGACCTCTAGGAAGTCCAAGAACCCCAGAGAGTCCCAAAGAAGTGGGACCCAGAGAGGAAAATACCAAGGCACATCATCGTTAAGTTACCCAAGATTAAATATAAAGAGAAAATCCTAAAAGAAGCAAGGGGAAAGGAGACAGTTACCTACAGAGGAGTGCCCATTAGACTCTCAGCTGATTTCTCAAAAGAAACCTTGCAGGCAAGAAGGGGCTGGAAAGAAGTGTTTGAAGTCATGAAAGGCAAGGACCTACATCCAAGATGATTCTATCCAGCAAAGCTGTCATTTAGAATGGAAGAGCAGATCAAGTGCTTCCCAGATAAGGTCAAGTTAAAGGAGTTCATCATCACCAAGCCATTATTATATGAAATGTTAAAGGGATTTATCCAGGTAAAAGAAGATCAAAAGTATGAACAGTAAAATGACAACAAACTCACAATTATCAACAAATGAACCTAAAAAAAGAAAGGAAGAAAAAGAATGAAAACAAAAACTAAGCAAACAACTAGAACAGGAACAGAATCAGAGAAATGGATATCACATGGAGGGTTTTCAGTGGGGAGGGGTAAGGGAGGAATGGGGGAAAGGTAGAGGGAAAAAGAAGCATAATTGGTAGGCATTAAATAGATAGGGAGAAGTCAAAAATAGTAGAGGAAACAGAGAACTTGAAGAACTTATATGTACAACCCATGGACATGAACTAAGCGGGGGGGGGGAATGCTGGAGGGATGGGGGCACAGGGTGGAGGGGAAAATTGGGAAAATTGTAATAGCATAATCATAAAATATACTTTAAAAATGATGGCAAAAAACCTAACAAACCAAATAGAAAGGTGTCTTGTTAATACTTCAGGAAGATCATTCAAACTGCCGATCAAGATGGCGGTGTAGGCAGACATGGCTCACCTCCTTGCACAACTATATCAAAATTACAGATAAAATATAGAACAAAAACAAGTTTTGTGAATTGTCAGTGTCATAATTCTATACTAATAAACCTAAAATATAAATGTTTCTTAAATAATTAGGGAGAAAAATTTTCTGTATCATAGCCTTCAAACTCCAGAGTTGCTCAATGTTTGGGATGGATTGAATGGACCCAATATTTTAAAGATGAATTAGTACTGAAATTTTCCTTTTGCATTCATGACTGTGTCCCAAAATAGAATCCTAGAAAAGAGAAGTGTGTTTCAGAAATATCAAGGGGCCTCCTCAGAATCCAGCAGGGTTTCACATACATTTTTAGTTGATTTACACTTTAAATTTGTTATTCATTTACAAGTTCCCACATTTTAGTCCCTCAAACAGTATGAATTTGTCACCTGTGAATCATAAAAAAAGTAAGAAAATCAAGTAACTGAGCAAAATTTTCCCCTTTGGGTCATATGCACACCATAACTGTGATGCAATATGTACGTCACAGAGATGTTTACTTAAGATTAGCCTAAAATTATTTACTGGTTGCCATCTAGTCTTTAAAAATCCTTTTTTTAAAACAAATTTTTGCTGTTATTCATTTACAGTTGTCCCCCTTTCCCCCATTACTCTCCCCTGCCCTGCCCACCCCTCCTCTTGCACATTCAATCCTCTCCCCTGACATTGTCCTTGTCTATGGGCCCTTTATACATGTTCCTTGACTTGACCCTTCCCCTTCTTTTCCCTGTTATTCCCCTCCCAAAAATGTATATATTAAAAAAGATGACAAGGAAGAAAAATCTTTTAATTCTAATACTGCTATAAAAATGGTCTGAAGTATTTCCAAATACACTAGTGAAAGAGAGCTCCCTTGAATAAAAACAATTTTGATTCTTTAAACACACCCCTTGGGTCATATTGAAATTACACACACAAACACATACTGTACCATCCACTTCCCCTATTTCTTCCTAGAATCAGAAGACAATTACTGTAACCATGTACACCCTTTCCATCTACATAAAAATAATGGCTCTAACTCATTAAGGAAGCACAGGAACATAATCAGGGTTGAAATTAGTCAAAATAAATAAAAAGTTTTAAAAATAAACATTAAGTTGTTTTACCTGGACAAGCAGCTACTATGTTAAAATAGACTTCTATATCACATAATTAAATACCGATGACCTAGAAATACTCAACTTACAAATATACTGTCCATGGCAACAGCTGATCCAAGGGAGCCAAATCAGAACCAGAAAAGGCTCTCCCCAAACTTGAAGGTGGGAGAATGATTCCCTTAGGATTCACCCTGGTCTCTTTCTGTTGGACAGTAGTATAGGTTGTGATTTAGAGTAGAAAGGGGAAATGGGAAGCCATGGTTCTCATGCCACCACTGTATTCCTTTCCCACCATGCTCAACAAGGAATCCATTTCCCATAAATGTTACAAAGAGTGCTTCAGTTCCCAGGCCGGTCCATCAGAAGTCTGCTGGACCCACAGTGCAGCTGGAACTGTGCTATTAATACTAGGCTAACTTCCCATTTGGAAGCCAACTGCATCCCTGACAGTGCCCGTCAACTCTGTTATGGTTAAATGGATTTGTGGGCGGTCCTGGGACTCTGCCAGTTAGAACATCCTTTCTGTGGGAAAATTCCTGCTGAGACTCCAACAGCTCACTGACTAACGGGTGTAGACCACATATGGGGAGATCCTTAGGCATTGACAAATCAATCCTCACCTTTCTTTTCTGGAAATGCCTGGGTGACCATTATAGTAAACCCTTGCAGAGATAAACACATGGCTGGTCCAACACTCGGCACACAACCTGCTCCATAGTAACTAATGGGTATATTTTGCTGTCATCATTAATACAGCAACAGATCTATCTCTCCCCTGACACACACACACATACATATATATAGACACATTACACACATGCACACACACACACTCCACTATACAATGCTCTGTGCAAATGTATTTTCATTGATACAAAAAATGTCTTTGTCTTTTCTTGGGGATAAGATGAACCATGATCCAGGCTTGGGCTGTGTACTTTAACTGTTGTTCTCTTGTTCTGGGGATTGGTTTGTACTTTTCAGCCACATTTTCAATGGATACTTGCAGGACAAGATACTTGTAGGACAACCAGCCAACGCATGGAAATGCTCAGCCATGGGGCAAGAAGTGAAAGAGTTGTAATCAGGAGTCTACCTGGGACTTCATTAGCATCATGTTCTCACCAACTGAAAGACTCACCAGTGCTTAATAGGCTTCTTGAATAGTGAAAAGTAGGCATGCAAAAGATACTGTTCTCACCAATGGCAAAGAGATTGTTTGGTACAAGTTGATGAATTACAAATTCAGATAGTTTCTGAATTTGTAACAAACACACACACAACTTAATATATGAAGGAGATGTTACATGATTATATTAGCAGTTTGTAATCTTCTAGGAGATGAAGGATATTTACTGCCCAGTAGCATTAAGAACATACACTGTTAACCAGTCCAAATGAAGCAATTGTCATGCTGAGCAGGTATACAGTCAGTATACCTTCAGTTTATCCAGTTGAAGGAAGCCAAGAATTTTGTTATTTACTTAAAGGTAGCACAGGGACCACTGGAGACCAGAGTAGTGCATGAAAGAGCAAAGGATCTCCAAAATTCGATGTCTTCTTAAGTAAACTGATCAAAGGGCAAGGACAGAGACAAGAGCTAAGCTCAGTATAGTGATTTGTTCTCCATGGAGAAGACCAGAAGAGAGATTTCAGCCCACGTGAATAATTTCACTCAATTCTCTAGTACAGAGAGATTAATGATACTTCAGTTTTGGTGTTATATTTTCTTACTTAATCATCTTCAAGGATAAAATGTTCCAGTTCCCATGGGGAATCTGAAATGAAGTAAGAACAGATTTGGATTTATTCCTTAAAATAAATGCCTGAAAATTATCTTTTAGTTGGCATATAAAATATCAATATACATATATACTATATACTGTGCATATATATTATGCTCACTCAGATTGATGTATATATAATGTTTATATATGTATACAAAATGAATGTTAACTGATCTTTAAAATTCTTTCAAAGTGTATTATCAAGCATATTTAGTACACATCCATTTGTGGGTGACTAATTAAAAATCACCGCCTCACTATCGTGTTTCCAAAATGAAGGTAGGCTGCAACTATGCATATATGTACTGGTTGTGAAAAGTATCATCCTTTGCATTACTATAGAAATTTCAGTAAAAAGTTGTCCTACAGCTCCTTGGACTATTCACTGTGATCAACACACAGAGTTAAGCCCTGGAAAAAAAGTGTTCTCTAATAGGCCTTTGGAAAGAAGATAAGAAAAAATTTCCCCACCCAATTTAGTTTAACCTGCAAGGTGCTGTGTAGATGGAAGAAGTATTAATTCCACATAGTGCTCTCTCCCAGGCAAATGTATTTTAAAATAAAAGCAGTGGAGAAAAAGTTCTAATTTCAAGTCACCCAGAACTAAACTCCTTCCTTTTAGGAAATTTACCAATTTTAACCAGTACTTAGAAGTACTTTTGTTGAGGTATTTGCTGTAGTACCCCTGTTTGACCAGAAAAAAATCTGTCTCATGCAACAGCAATATTTACACTATACTAAGAAATTTTTTTAATGGTGGCAGATATGTCAGCCTAGGCTAAGCACGTGAAGGGGCACATGGTAGTTGAGCAAGCCCAATTTAGGAGTCTTGAATATGTGATAATTAGCTCAAATAAATTTGTGTATGATCCCTTACTCCTTGTTTCAATTTCCTCTTCTTATTTGTTTTGCTTTTTCTCAGCACTTTTTGGTCACTCTCCTTGACTTCATCATTGGAGAGTGCCTGTAAAGTGGGTGCAACCATATTGTGGAAAAGTAACTGTCTAAGATTTTTAATGAGCAAACTTCTGTGACTGTATCAGGCAAAGTTTTCATGCAAACAGATGCTTAGAATACCTGAAAGGACAGAGAACCTAATGTTTGTTTTTGCTGTTGTCAAGCTAAAAAAAAAACAGGTTGGATTTGGGGAGGCTGCTGGCTAATAAATGGTAATATGTATATTTGGGAGAACTTGATCTTTCATAAAACCCAAGAGTGACATGATGGAGCAATAGTTAACCTTTACTACTTTTCACTTCTATTTTTTTAGATTTTATTTATTTCTAGAGAGAAGGGAAGGGAGGGAGAAAGTGAGGGAAACATCTATGTGTGGTTGCCTTTTGTGCGCACCCAACTTGAGACCTGGCTGGCAACCCAGGCATGTGACCTGATAGGCAATTGAACTGGTGATCCTTTGGTTCTCAGGCTGGCACTCAATCCACTGAGCCACACCAGCCAGGGCTACCTTTCACTTCTTTACTGGTTCTCAATACCCAGCAAAGAGAATCAAACAATTGTGAATGTCCAAACTGGTCAGGATCAATGTGCAACACCTAGCTCACAAGATTGTTGTGATGATTAAATGAGACAATAATTATAAAGCATTTAAGACAAAGGTTGGCACCTGGAAAGAGCTAAATACATATTCACTATCACCACCATCATCATCACTATCAATATAACCATCATCACCACCATTATCACTACCATCATCACCAGCATGACCACCACCATCATCATCATTATCATTTATTGTGAAACAAGTACTACTAATTATAGAATTCTAATTAGCAGATGAATGTGATCTAGCTAGTAAACTCAAAGGTAAACACAGTAACATACAGTCCTTCTATACAGGATGCCCCGATTGATAGATCATCAGCCTCAATATAATTTCCCCTTAGGTCATATACTCAGTTTTCTTCCATTACCACGGAGCTTGGCCCCAAAAGGTTTCGATAAATGAGCAATTGCAATAAAGTACTAGACAAATTGCTCTAGAACATCTGTGCACCAGACAGGAAAATGTAGCAGAAATGGTTATACATTCAGGTGGATATAAGAACTATGACTATCAGGTACTATTTAATAAAAAGGTTGAATATATAATGTGAGCCACTTGGTCCCTTCTTGATCAACATGTTCATCAACAAGTTATATAAAGGTGTAAGTCACACTATCAAATTTGCAGGTGATACTAAACTAGGAAGAATAGATAAAATAATAGAGATTTGTTTAAGGCTAGTAGTATTCTGAAGACAGTGGAGTGGAAAACAGCTTCTCTAGTGAGCTAATGGCTAGTCCATGACCTCTGAAGAATGGAATGATGTCTTACACTTTTTCATGTTCCCCAAGAACACCTTAGGTACTAGGCACGTGGCAGCTGTTCACCAACCATTTGTTGCTTGGTTAACTTTCTCCTTTCTCTCCAGGGGATTCAGGTTAAAGAATAAGGAGTGATTAGTCAACAGTGGAAACTCAAGCTTGGCAAAGTGGCTATTTGCTTGACTGCTTTCACTAGAGTATATGACGCTAACGTAATTGGAAGTATTTTGATGTCAGAATGATAAAAACATGGTTTTTGGTATTTTGTAGCGAAATATCACAGTAGTGTGTCAATATGGGTTTTTTCTTAAATTTTTTGATCACCATTAATCTTTTAAATTTTACTTTTTAAAGACTTTATTTATTTTTAGAGAGAAGGAGGGAGGGAGAAAGAGAGGGAGAGAAACATCAATGTGTGGTTGCCTCTCAAGCACCCCCTACTGGGAACCTGGTCCACAACCCAGGCATGTGCCCTAGAGTGGAATCAAACTAGTGACCCTTTGGTTTGCAGGCCAGCATTCAATCCACATCACTGAGCCACATCAGCTAGGGCTTAAATTTTATTTAAAAAAATATGCTTTTCTTATATCTTATGGGACAATAATAAATTTTGTCAAACTTTAATACTATAATGATTTCATATAATTATTTGATATAAGATATGCAGCATCATTATCTTATAGTACATATACCTTTTAACACTTAAAACTTTCTTGAAGATTTACATCTTTCTATTCACTATATAGTTAAATTACACCATAACAAATTGGAATTTATTACATAATTAAATAAAAAATACCCACATTGCCTTAACCCAGAAATAAGGGAAACAACAGCATTAAAGCAGTGTTAGAACATTGTTATGGGGCATACCTGCTAGAGAGAGTGTATTTTTAAATATCCCCTTTACCTCTTTGTTGCTACATTGGTTACACACTTAATACTAGCAGAGCCTGTGCCTCTCATTAATTCATTTTTACCTTTTATTGGTGGGGAATTTCATCACAGATATTTTGCCTAAGAATAGATAATAGTTGGGGTCAATTGAGAATGCCACAGCTTTCATTCCTGCAGTCTCTAAATATTCCACTGTGGATTTTAATTACAATGGTGTTATACTTATGAACCAACTTCAAATTGCATTGAATTGGAAAGCCATTTCCTTTTAGTTACCTTTCATAAATTAATCTCAAAATGACAGATATATACACAATACATCATTCTTTACAGACACTGGTTCATCATTGGACTTAATCATTTCCAGAGCAATGGGAATGGATGAAATCCAAGGGGCTCTGATTCATAAGATTCCTGGCTTTTTTCCCATTCAGTTGGTGGGAAATTCTTTTTCTTTTTGAGTTAGAGGAGAGATGGTGAGTTAGAGAAAGCTGCATCTTATGCCCTCATGACTTGGCTCACATCTTTATTGGTCTCCATATATTTTTTGGTCAGTTGATAAGACTTGTTATATCCATTGCACCCAAATAACTGTAGTATTTTTCCACTTTCTTCCCTCAAAGTTGAAGAGCTTTTCAAATATGAAGTCTCCCTGGCTAGCTGCACAGATTCTGCCTGAGTGATAAACAGCATCTCTCCCTTGTGCTAGTAAGTCACTTAAAGTCCAGGGACTGTTTTGGGTACCCTACAAGTCATAACCAGCAGTACACTAGGGACACAGCAATTTTCTTAATTAGTATCTGCTATGTGGATAGGGGAGCTAGAAATACCAAGCAGATCTGTTTTTAATTAAACTTGGATCTTAATGATATGTTTTTTTAAGCATGAACACAATTGGGGTTTTTCAATGATTTTTAGTGAGAGAGAGGAAGCGGAGAGGGTGAGAAAGAAAGACAGAGACAGAGATATCAATTTGTTGTTCATTTACGCATCCACTGGTTGATTCTTTTTTAAAATCTTTATTGTACTTTTTACATTGCCTTTTAGTCCCCTTATACCCCCTCCCCCACGGCAATCACCACACTGTTGTCCATGTCCATGTGTCCTGTATGTGCACCGATCAGCCATTGAACATGCAACCTTGGTGTATCAGAACAATGCTCTAACCAACTGAGCTACCTGGCCAGGGCTCTTTTTTAAAAAATTGAGATAAAATTCACATAGCATAAAATTCACCATTTTAAAGTGTGCAATCCACTGGGTTTTAGTATGTTCAGAGAGCTGTACTACTACCACCATAATCCACTTTAGACAATTTTCATCACCCCAAAAGAAACCCATACACAGTAACAGTTATTCTCTACTGCACTCCCACCCCCAGTCCCAGGCAAGCATGAATTTGCTTTCCATCTCGATGGATTTGCCTATTCTGTGCATTTCATATAAATGTAATATCGGTATGGGCCTTTTCTGTCTGGATTCTTTATTTAGCATTAGGTTTTTAAGGTTAATCCATGTTGTGGCATTTATCATTTCTTTTTATAGCTGAAAAATAGTCTATTGCATGTATATATCACAGTTGCTTATTCATTCATCAGTTGATGGTCATTTGGATTGCTTCTGCTTTTTGGTTATATATATATTGTCCACAAACAAAATGTTTTTCTACCTTTTCAGTTGGCTAAGATATATAAAAATTATAAAAATGGCACCGTTTCCTTCTAATATTTCACTTTAAAGACCCTGTTAAAAGAAGGAGAAAAAAATAAAACCACTAAAACAAGGTTGAGGAACAGGATTTTCCAGCAATGTCATTCCTACTGATTTTTTTTTTTTGAGATGGCTACTAAGTTCCACAGATCACAAATGAGGCCACCACCCTTAAAATCCTAGTGTTATGCCTTTTCCCCAAATGCAGCCCCAGTATGTTAAGGGAAGTGAAACTTCTAGGGTCAGCACCAACATGGTGTTGACAAGGAAACCATGTGCATGGTGCAGTGTGGGTTGTTTTTTGAATTGGCCTCAAAGTTTTTAAAAGCCCCTAAACACACATTTGGGTTGCCTTCCTCCCATCACTCAAAACAATCTTAGTTCACTTCAATCCACCCTCTTTGCTCAGTTCCTGTGCTAGGGAAATACATGCTATTTCAATATTTAGCTCAAGAAAACAAGATTAGCAAGACTGATTTTTTTTCTCACATTACTACCCATGGTCAAGTATATAACCTTTACATGGTCCTCTCTGCCTGCTATTTTTCCAATGAATGTAACCTTTACCTACAGGCATATAATTCTCATTCATATAGAGGTAACTACTATCCATTTGTATCTTAGTAAGAGGGAATTAATGAAGCAACAAATGTTTAACAGTTAGGGTGTCTATCTCCCAGATATGTATAACTACCCTTTATAATATAATGGCAAATTGTCAACTAAACTCAGCTGGTAAAGATAAGTCCATTGTTTTTTATACAACCTGGGTTGGAATTTCTTTTCTCCCAATAATTACCCATGTGACCTTGGGAAAGTTACTTAACTTTGTTAGTAGACTCAGGTAGTTGCATACCCAACAATCATTTGCCCTTTCATGCTCCTTCCAAACAGAGGTCTGGTGTTTGGACTATTCAACCTTCCTCCATGTGGCAAAGGGTAGATGACCCATTCCTGGCTCCAACAATAGATCTTCATTATTTTTAGTCAGTTGTGGATATACCATTCCATTTGCCAGGACTATTTTCAGAAGGGAAATGGATATCAGATTAAGTTTGGCTATATAACAATTATGAAAAGAATAAGAAATAAAAACAACAGTGGCTTTAAATAAGATTCGAGTATAATTCCCTGTTAGAAGAAAGAAGTCAGGTATTAGGCAACTTGGGGCACTACAATGGTATCATGGATGAGGTTCCACTAGCTTATGTGTCTCATTTTGCTGGGCTTTCTCAGATCCAACATGGATCTGAGAAACATAGCTGCTTCAGTTCTAGACAATATATTGTACATCAGCTAACAGAAAGCCCTTAAAAGTAATGATTTTGTCACTGGCCATAATTAGATCTGTGGGAGGAAGGAAAAGATAGGCAGGGGGAAGGCAGGGTGAAGGGGTGACAACCAGCAGTCATTGATACATCCTGTGACTCAATTTCAGCCAATGATATATGAAGAAACTTCTAGGAAAGATACTCTTGATAAGGAGAAAGAAAGAGATAACTTGTACTTCTTCCTCTGGTCAGTGTTATATATCAATACACTGTCTTGCTACCAGCCTGAGAATAAAACCAACACACAGAGCCTGCAGGGAAAAAGACCTACTACCCCAACAGTCTATACATGGATCCCAAGCCACCCTGGATTTATGTTAGATAGCAATTCCACTGCCATTTAATTCTGTTATAGGGGGAGCATTATGTTACTTGTAGCTGAATGCCTTCTAATTCATTTGATTTGTCCAATAGGCCTTCAAAATTTGAGGACAATTATTTTTCCATTTTGGTCTGTATTTTTACAAGCTAAAAATTCTAGAGATATAAAATACCAACAGTTATTTTAATCACCATTATCAAAATATACATTGTTATATTTTTAAATGAATGCAGAAAACCATATTGCATTCATTCACTTAGATATTCAAGTATCTCCTGAAAATCACAATAGTTTTTGAAATCCTGGCTTCACCATTTCCAGCACTGTTATATGTAACTTAGTCTGTGAGAGCCACAATTTCTTTATATGTAAAAAGGGGAAAATACTACCTCTCTTTAGAAGTGTGTGAAGGTTAGAAAGATATGTAGATGGCATAATGTCAGATATATAGTAGGTGCTCAGCTCAATAACTGGCAACTATTATATCCTGGACAGACACTAAGGACACAAAGATGAAATGAGCAGGTCTGGTTCAAAGTTACATTCATTCCTTTCTTCTCTCCTTCATTTATTCATTCATTTATACATGCATACATAAATCTATATTCCACTTAATTCCAGAAGGCACTGAAGCAGCCATAAGTTAAATATGAAAATTATAGCAATGTTTCAAGTTAAAACGTGTATGCTCATATACCAAGGAACTATAGATAGTCAAAGAACAGAAATCCTGAGACAGCAGTTGACACAAATGAGGAGAAACCATGAACAAAAGAGAAGGAAAGTCATGAGAAGGTATGTGAGACTAGAGAGAAGAAATGGGTAAAGAAGAGGACAGGGTTGAGGGAGGGAGGGATAAAGTGAAGAAGGGAAGGAGAAACTGAAATAGCTAGTTAGTTAGCAAAGTTGAGTCTACAGCCTGGTAAATGTCTAGCATTGCTAAAGACTCATATTTTGCAGTGATGAGTTCTTGCCAAGTCCATCCTGGAGTCGTGTTCCGCTTCTCTCGAGGGCTGAGATATTTTTCTCCTCTTATATTCCTTCCCTTGTAACTTTACAATGAAGTTCCACTACCTGAAATAATCAAGCATGTCTCTGTTCCCTGCAACAGAAAATATCCTAAAACAAAGGAAATGGTAGCTGAACCTGTGGAATCGACAACAGGTTGAAAGGAATGTGTGCACAGTGATAAGGAAAGGGGGCTGAGATGCAAATGAGTTTAAGGATCAAATGAAGGAAAGATGCTTGCAAAGTTGATCAGAGGTAGGAGGAGAAATAAAGGGCTTATTGAAATGGAGGAAAAGAGGTTGCCAGAGAGAAACAGAGTTAGATTCAAAGGCCAAAAAGTTTAAATGCAATAAAGGACTGATCTTCCTGAATTTGGTGACGAGGTCTTCTGTAACCTTGGAAAAACGATATTCAGGAGAGTGATAAGGTGGAAACTAGCTGGCAGAATAAGTAGAGATGAGTATGTGAAGTAGCTTTGAGTGGTAAACTACTCTTATAAGAGGTTTAGTTGTAAAAGAAGAGATGGCTTACAGGAGAGGGTTGCTCAAGCAAGGGTTTTGACTTGAGGAGATGATTGAGTGTGTAGAAGAGATATGGAAGCAAAAGGAGAGTGAGGTAAGACTACTTAGAGTGGACCTTGAGGAAGCATGACTGCATGGGATTTAGATAGGAAAACAGATATCTTTGCCTTTGAGGAAGGAGAAAATGGGGTCTGTGCTGCTTATTTGAATTTCATTTGTGATAGATCTTTTACCACCAGACAAAATGACCCAGTACTTTCATATGGAACTAGCTGTAACAAAGGACTATTTCAAGCTTTAAATTAGCTTGTTTTAAGCTTGTGATATATTATGTGTAAATGATATGGCTGTCTATAATTTGTCAATTATAGTTACTTGCTCTGTATCATAAGCCCATTTCACAAGAGAACTGATGGGGCTGGGTTTGTGGAAGTGATGGCACTTGTAGTTGTAGCTGGCCAATGAATCACCCAGGAAGCTTGAGAGACCAGGATGTTACTACCTCCAGATCTTGGGGTTTCTAGACTTCTGCCCTATCAGTTAGGCACATCTGCTTTTCCAAATGAAGGAAACAAAACCAGAATAGAAGAGACAATTGGCAAAGCCACAAGGTCAATCCTTGCTGTCTCCTTCCTGGTTTCCTGCACTGACCTGAGAATATCTACGTAAGCTGACTTGGAGCAACACTGTGCTCTGAGGGAAAACTGAAATAGAAATGACTAATACTACTTGTCTCTTTCAGCATCTCTGAAATGACATCTGATTCATTTACTCATCCTACAAATTTTAATTCATTTCCTACTATGTGCTAGAGTCTGTTCTAGGTACTGGAAAGCATGGTGGTTGTAAAAGAATTTTCTTATGTAGTATCCACAGCCACGGGTCTTGCATAAGGACTAACAAGAATTCTTACTGTTTATCTAAATGGATGCATGTGTAAATCTCACTGAGCATATTGCATTACTGTTTACAAAAGATGAGGTTTCTGTTTATTTTTCAGTGTGGAAGATGCACACATTGTACTTTTCATTTATGAGGTACAGCTCACAGTGAACAAATCCTTAGAATAAATACTCCATTCAAAATCCACAAAAAAATAATGAACGCCAAAGGTTACAAGTGTTCAGCTTTTCATCATGACTCATTTGGTCCAGGGCTCCGTATCTGTCAGAAGATCTAGGTGACATATTAGAGAAGGAAAGTTTATTTTGTTATCATCTAAAATAGCTTTCTTGTCCTTCATCCAGTGCTAACTTCCCAACTTGCCTTAATTATCACATTTGAATTCATCTTCCATGGATTTATCTAAAATTATTTTAATATGTCTAAATTTTAAAATGTTAGACTATATCACTTCTCAAGATACCAAATTTAAAATAAAACAAACATGCTTTCAATTTACAACTTCCATGAGGTTAACTCTTATTCTATAATCATGTTTCTTAATATTGCTGTTGTGAAGCTTAAAGAGAATTATCTAATGCTGTTAAGTTATACTGCATTATGTCCATTTCTGTATCCTCATGGCCTATAAAATACCTAAGAAGAAAGGGCTTAATAAATATTCGTGGAATAAAATAATTTAATAAATATATGATTGTCACCCTTTTTATTTTGTAGACTTTAAACTTCCCATCTCTCCGTCTTCATTTTATATAGACTAGAGAATCTAACACTTTAATGGATTTTCATTAAACAAGATTTAACTGGTATAATTGAGGTGACCATATGCCCCAGTTTGTTCAGGGCAGTTACAGTTTAGGCCTAATGTCCCACTGCCATTACTACTAGTGACCCTTTCTCTTCAAAAGTGCCCAGGTTTGAATGAATCTGTATCTACTATTCCCCTGGGCTCCCTAGAGACCCTCTATAATGTTCAATACGTAGATTTCAGGTGAAATCTTGATACTTGGATAGCAGGTCATTTTCAAAGGATATCTATAATAAAAAATAAGTTCATAACAAAGGTTGGCCCAACTATCAGAACAACTGAATAAAAGTGTTTTCTTATTGAGAAAATAAGTATAATTAACTTATATTTTTTCCTGTCAGGGTTGTACTCAGCATTGACAGATCTCATTTCATGCATAAATTTCAAAATTCCTTAAAAACTCAAATGTGATTTGTGATATATTTCCTTTGGAGTAGGATTCCGAATGCTGAAAAATAAAACAGTGTTTGCAGGCAAACTTTTCTTTCCTCTAGGAAATGCAACTAGGATTAAGTTGATTGGCATTCTGTAGAAATAGCAGCATCCTACCTTTTGATCAATATTCTAATGTGGAAGCAACTTATTGTCATTAATTGAGACCAAGCAATTATCTACTTTCAGATATATTACATAAACTAACAGAATCAAGACCGATAACCCATGGAAATTATCTAAAAATACAAACACATGCCTGAGGAGACATTTCTACAGCTTGGCCTACTGAGACTAAGGACTGGGGTTTCATCATGGACCCTTTCTCCTTCAGAGAATCACCACAGTCAGGGACCCCTTTCTGTGCTACCAAGTATGGAGTGAGCCCAAGATGGAGCAGCTTTAAAATTCAAAACTGGATTCAGGAGGACTGTAGCTTACTTACCCAGGCACTTGGGACCCACTGTTTAAATCTTAACAGACCACCTTCTCTAGGATACAGATTTGGTCTTTCTGGCCATTGGGTTTTTCAAACATCAGGGGCTTGATGGCTATAAAGGAAAATCTCTAAGGAATATTATTCACCAGGACAGAGCAGATATAAAATATTTCCAGCATCACAAAAATTTGTATTGGACAATGTTGTATATACAGATGTTATAAAAATTTAAGCTGTTGGCTATTAAAAATTTCCTTTTCAAAATATAGTTGCAATCAATTCTTCTCTCAATTCCCCAGAAGTAGGCAATCTAATACCATCTTTGGAGCTATTGTTTCAATGGATAATCACATGTTTGCTTGGTCATATTGGAAAACCAAATAAATATGAAAGAGTATATTTTCCCTGGAATGTGCTAATTTCTAGTTACACATGGCTATGTGTAAGAGTTTAAACTAAAACCTATTCTTCACATTAACAGACAAAAAGGGCTTTGACTACCTAAGTTGACTTCCCACACAGAAACCTAAGTGATAGCAAGTTGTTACAATGGTTGACTCATCCTTTAAATATCAGCTCTCCCTTATGTCATATCTCTAATTAAATAACAACCTCTGAGAAAGCTTCCTTTGCCATCCTTCCAACTTCATTCCATCATTCCGTTCTCTTATCTTACTTATGACCACCTGGCTTATTATGTATTTATTGATTTGTTGTCAATCTCCCTATTCTACACTGTAATTTTTTAAAGAAATTATTTTAACTGTTTTATTCACTGATGTATTCATAATGCCTAGAATGGTACTTTTATTTTTTTCACTTTGTATATGCTCAGTCCATGCTTGTAGAATGAATTTATGAAGGGAACCTCCTGCAAATGGATATAAAATTTTCTGCACATGCATATCCCTGGAGATAAAATGCATAACTTAGATCTTATTATGTACACATTAGGTCTGTGATCTAAAAAGACTAAGCATCTACCTCCATTATACATGTATAATGCCATGTCATTATCAATAATATTATTACTGGCAATATCCATAAATGAAAATTCTGCAACTGATTAAATGCTCACTTTTCTAGAATCAAAATAGACAAGCATAAATTGAGAAAGCAATGACATGGGATGTTTATATTGTAAGGACTTGGTGTTTTTGTATATGTAGTAAAATTTACATTGAAAAGAATATAACCCATACTAAATAATTTAGATCTCCCCAAATTCTATTCTGACTTTTCTTATTGAACATACGTATATATTTACAGATGTGCAATCAATGACCGTGTACATTTTGCCTTTCAAGGTTTCCCTAAGATATTTTAGGAGGAGCCTTGGAGGGTCAAGTTTAGGTGTAAAATTTGGAGCATTCTAAGGCAGACCTGTACAAACCTAGATTGTTATTGTCAGCACTGATGGCTTCTCCCTGCTGTCTGCTTACTTACCCTCCTTGTTCACTAAAATATAAACTACCCAGTCAGGGCTGAAGGAGGCACAAAAGTGAAACAATGTGTGTGTGTGTGGAGATAAGAATGTAGATGAGAGCAGGGGTTAGGAGGGGAAGTTGAAGAGGACAGAAAAAGAGATTGGGTCAATGCTGTGTAAAAATAGAGACCAAATGGGCTTAAAGGAAAGTGATAAGAAAATGAAATTAGAGAGAAAACACAGAAAGATAAAACAACTTCAAAACTTACATGGACAATAACAAGGTGGGGAGGAGACAAGAGGGAGGTGGGGAGGGCTGGGGGTTGGGCTGGGATGGGGGTAAAAGGGCAGAAAACTGTTCTTGAACAACAATTAAAATTTAAAAATAAATAAATAAATACCAAAAAAAAAAAAACAAGTTCAAAGCAGACATAAATAGCTAAGTGAATAAGAAATATAAACAAAATGTTAAGAAGTGGGGAAAGAATTGTAATAATGAATGAAAAAGGAAATATGTAGCAGAGGAAAAAGAGAAGATTAAAAGGGATAAATATATAGTGATATGAAAAACAGAAGCAAAAAAACAGGATATGAATATAGAAGGGTGACAATAAAGAGATGATCTCTCTTAAAACATGTCCCATCTGAGTATAAGTGACCTAAAACAATGACCCCTGTGCCAGTGCTCATGAGAAATTCCATTTTACATGTTGCAGAGTTTTGAACATGTAAGACACTAAAACCTTATGAAGAAGTGTTGTTTTGTTGCCATGATATCCCCAAAGACTACACTTTCAGGGATCATTTCTATAGTTCATTGTCATGATACTCCGTACCCAATGTGGTGTTTTGACACTGCAGCAATGACCTGAGCAGACAAGAGCTTTTAAGAATGTTTTGCATTTACTTTACCCTGTCACTTGGACCCCCCAGCATTATCTCTTACTCATTGCAGAGCTTGGCATAGGAAAAGAAACAGTATCCCAGAATCTGGAGCTTCCCAAACCCTTCAAAGATGACAAGGAAGCATGTGCAAACAAATTAGGTTCTTGAAGAGCATACAATTCTATAAATTCTCAGAACAAAAATAGGTATCATGAGATTTAACAAATAAAACCCTTTAACAACAAACGGCAATATTTATTCCTTCAGGCCCTTGAGAAAATTATGACACAAATGCCTCCACTTACTTGTTTGTCTCCCATTTAGAGGCTTGAACTATTCAGAAGATCGTCTTAAATCCAGAAGTAAACCCAAAGCTTTCCAATGAATTTCTTTTCAATATAGCAAAGCTCTGAGACCCCCTTTGGTTAGAGCTGAGAAGCTTGATAGTGTTTAATAAGTATGGTTATTTAATGAGCATGGTTATCTGCTTTCTGCGGCAGCTGTAAATTCTGCCCTCAGAGCCAAGCACAGGAGTCTGTGAGATGGGTTGAAGGACAGCAAAGAATAAGGGAAAAGAAGCCAGTTAGAGTAGCTGGACTGTCCAGAGTCATTTGGGAGTGGGCAAACATTCCTACACACCTTGACCTCTCTGAAGGCTTCCCCAGTACAGCAGAATTCACTAAGTAACTCCCACAGTGGAGAATCAGATGCACGGAGAGAGGAGACAAGATCTTCAGAGGTGTCTGTGTTCTGAAGCCTCCTGTTGCAGCTCCTTGCTCTATCCCACAATCTGCTACTCTGCGATGAGTGGTTCACAGACAAGTCTCACCTTCAGAACATGGGCCTCTCAAACACTGGAGGAGTGTGGCTTAGTCATGGTGCACCTAGTTCTCGGTGGTGGATGTGCAATTCACCTTTTTTTTTACTTGTTTTCTTATTTATTTATATTTTTTTAATTTTAATTTTTTTATTTTAATTGTTCTTGTACAGTTTTCTGTCTTTTACTCCCATTCCAGTCCACCACCCCAGCCCTCCCCACCACTGCTAGTTTTTGTCCATGTGTCCTTTATACTTGTTGCTCCAAACCCTTCCCCTTTCCCCCTGAAATTCCCTCCCCTCTCCCCTCTGGTGACTATCAGCCCCTTCTCAATTTCAGTGTCTTTGGTTATATTATGCTGGTTTGTTTGTTTTTTTGATTAGGTTCCTGTTACAATTCAAACTTCTTAAACTGACATTTCACATATTTTTAGGTTTTTATGCTAATGATTTTGAAAAAAACTAGAAGTTGATACTTACAGCCTAAAACTTCAATTATCCAGAAAACTCTGGAACCTATTTCCTAGCCTTCCTTGACTGTGCCTGATCAATGAAAGGTCATTCTAAATTAAATTGATCAGTGATGCTGCTACCCTCAGATCCTCAGTCTGCAATATGGTTTGACCCTTTCTCCCCAATTTACCAAAGTCATAGCAACCTTATGCAGAGGTGGTACAAATGGTATAGTGAATTCATTGTTGGAATTCTTATTGTACTTCTATATATACATTAGCCTGTGGGTTCTGTGATTTATACATCTGACCACTTAACAGGATAAATTATTTCCAGTAAATATTTTGCCATCCAAATAATGAAACCATAAATAAGATACAACAATTTGATTCCCTTATGTCAGGATATTATTGAGGCTGTAGACGTGTATGCTTAGTGCTGGTTCCTGAACTTGGCTGATTTTAAAAATATGGTTTTGAGCATCCCAGCTGCTGAATCTACCTGTGTCCCTGTAGAAGGGGATCAGGGTATTTGTCTACAACCCTGGATGATTTTGATACAGTTAGCCTTGTGTAAAATGTTGTAGAAGAATAATCATTTTTCCAACCATAAAATAAATGGTGAAAAACATAGACAAGTTTGAAAAATGTTTATATTTTACAACAAATTTAACCTTCTGAAGTCAAGGAAGTCAATAAATATAATGACTCTAAATTAGGGGATATTGGTGCTTTTTCCAATTAAAAAATGTGCTATTTTTTTAGGTTCCAGAGTGTTGTTTAAAGAATGAGGCAGAGAATGATGTGATATTATAGCACAAATACCAGAACACGTATGTTTTGTTTGACAGTTATTCTTTATAATGTGCCCTTGCCTACCATGTATTCCTCACAAAAATCACATAAAAACGAAGTCACAAACACTTTTTGAAGAGAGGCCTATATCAAAATAATTATTTCATTGGCTCTCCAAAAGACAATTTGTGATTCAAAAAAATGCACATATAGAATGGAAGATTTATTTGAGGGCTCTCAGTAAATCAGGAATTCAATGTAATTTGCAATTTAGTCCCCTATGGCTCTTGTCGTCTTCAAGAACTTTTACTAAATTCAGCAGTAAGTTTAGTTTTAGATAATCAAACCCAAAACCAAGCCAGTATATATGTTGATATTTTTTAAAAACCTAAACTGAATCTCCAAGAGTTCCCTCCTTAGGCAGAGAAAACAAGAGAAAAAGAACCCTGTAGATTTTCAGGAGGGCATGGTTCCTGGATTTGCAATGACGCTGCTTTCCCCATGAGTCACACAGTTCCTAGTTTATGCCAGACTTTCCTCTTTTGGATGCCTGAAGAGAATCTTCTATTAGACAATGGAACACTGGAAAGAGATGAGGAAACCAACAGCTGTGTCCAGCTCAATAAGATACAGAATGACTTGGTGTTTTAGAGCAGAGCTTCTTCCACTTGAGTGTGTAAGAAGAACATAGAGGGCTTTTAAAAATGCATATTCCTAGGCCCTGCCCCCAGATTTCCTGTTCACCAGGTCTGTGAGGCCCATAATTCTGCATTTCTAACAAGTTTTCAAGTGATGTGGATATTGCTGCTCCATGGACCACATTTTGAGAAGCACTGGTTTAAAGCAAATTTTCTCAGCCTTGGTACTATTGGCATCTGAAGCCAGATAATTCTTTGTTGTGGGGGCTGTACTGTGCACTCTAGGACATTTAGCATCATCCTTGGTCTCTATCCACTAGGTGCCAGTAGCATTTACCCAGGTATGACAACCAAAACATGCTTCAGAAATCACCAAATGTCCTTAGGGAGTCAAATTTTCCTCGTTTAGAACCACTGGCTTAGAGAATGGGTTCTGAATAAAAGATCTGGATTGGAGTCTAGCTGAACTATTTTACTACCCATGTGGTTCAGGGTAGCAGTGTCCAAATTTAAGAGTTTGACTGAATTCAGTCACCACATAGGGCTGTTGTAAGGACTGATTATATGAGGGTGTATTTGATCATGTATCATGGAGCCTAGCCCAAAAGCAGGACTCAATAAAGGGTAGTCAGGTTTTTTTTAAAGATAGTCTTTGTATGAGTCAACATCCTCAAAACTCTGTTAATCACAGAAGGGTAAGTTTCTGTACTGAGTTAGAGAAATTAGAGTATACAGAGGAAAAATAAATAAGCCCAGCATCTATTTCTACAGTCACAAGGCTTAAAACTTAGCTCCATGATTAATATGCTCAATATACTGTTGTGATTCTGAAATAATCTTTATTTCAGGACATAAATGTGTTTCTTAAGTTGTCTCCAAAGCAAAATATTGTATCAATTTGTTACAGCCCTCTTTTCCCAATAATCTCAGAAGATAAAAATCAGTTGCCCAAAGAGTAAAAGCAACTAAAGGGGTTGAAATGAAAATGCCACAAGAAACTGATGAAAAGGAAAAGACAACATTTACATATCTCATATCCTATCCATTCTCTCCCATGAGGAGCACTCTTCTTACTTTTTCTCTTTCACCACCAGGAGGAGTACGGAACTTTCTCACATGGTCGCAAGCATTTGTCAGATGTGCTTTACAGAGGCTGGCAGACCATAGTTGAATAAAGCTTTTAGGGACTTCCTAACAGGATAAAAATATATCCTGGCATAAATTCAGCAGAGAAGGCTGTACAAACTACTTCTGTATATAAGGTCCTTTTAAACTTTTCTATTCCAAACACTGCAGCAGCAGTTATTTTTGATCCTGGGAGGCAAGAAATGACAAAGTTAATTGACTCTTGGACAAGTAGAAATTAATGTTATGTAAGGCAATGTTTTACAGTAGATACATGAGAAAAGTGCATAGCTAGTGATAAATAATTTATTATGCAGAAAGGTAGAAAGAGGTGAGTTGAAAGAACAAAGAGAGAAATGGGGGGAGGGCTATAACAAGGGAAAGAAGGGGAAGGGTCATCAAGGAGCATGTATAAAGGACCCATGGACGAAGCCAAAGGGGGGAAGGATGGAGAGTGGGAGATTGGGGTGAGTGTGGCGGGGGAAAGTGGTGGTGGGAGAATGGAGACAACTGTACCTGAACAACAATACTAGATATTTGTTGGTTAAAAAAAGAAATGGTCATATATCTCCCTTTAGCATTCCCAAACCAAGTGTAAAAAGACAAGACCATTCACATCCCTACCCAATTCTTTACATTCTTATCTAGCCCATCAGCAAGTAGTGAACACATGTTATCACTGTCTTGGCAATAACATAAGTAAAATGCCTAAGGCCCTTATTTTTATAATATGTTTTAATATCCTGGAAACTGGCATGGCTTTTTAATTAATAATAAAGTCCTCCAAGATATAATAACATACTTTTAAATATAGGAAACAAAATGGTTTTCAGATAGTTCCTATGTCCATAGAATAATGTGAAGTGCTGGCAGTGTACATTGTGGTAATGATGGTGGTAATGTTGAAGGAGACAATAATAGTGATAGAGATTTAGCTAAATTTCATGAAAGCCTGTTACCAAGGATGATACTGGGCTAAACAATTTGCATTAATAGCTAATTAAGCCTCAACCCTAGGAGTAAAGTATAGAACTTTTCTCATTCATTTATTTTAAAGTTAGGGCATCCAGCTCATTCTCAAAAACCTTTCAATGCCCTGAACACAAAGATAAATAACTACATAGATGAATGTAAGGTTATCATTAGCTAAATACTAAATTAATTATTATTATATAGAGAATGTTTTCATGTTCAGGTAAAATCCCATACATCTATATTAGTGAAGGTTGGCTCTTCATCTGGTGAGCTATTGGCCCATTTTCACTGATGTCCACATCAAATAAGGCAAGAAGACACATACTATACAGATCTTGCCATATACACATATTTTTTTCTTGCTACAATCCACTCATATAGTTTTCTGTACAGTTGTGACATTTTTACAATGAGCATGTGTTCTATGTACAGCCAAAACCAATATAGCTTTGTCATTTTTGAAAAACAAAAGATATAGCTTCCAACAATATTCTCAGAATAATCACTTTCATTTATGAATCTGAAACATGGATGTACATATTTATCAAACTGTTTCATAAGCCACTGAAGAGTCATCAAGTTTTTGCCCAAACAATTCAAAGTACAAATGAAACCAACAAAAAGATACAGATGAAAATGCACCTGTACCGTGCCAAGTGGGTATTGGAGATATTGGGGATCACTCTGTAAAATACAGTATTGTCTAACCACTATGCTATACACCTGAAACTAATACAAAATAAGACTGAATGTAAATTGTGGGGGTTATAAGGGGACTAAACGGTAATGGAAAAATATAATAAAGATTATATTAAACAATTAAAATTTAAAAAAATTAAAAAAGAATATAGCTGTAATAAAAGTCAAAAATAATATGGCTAAAAAATCTTATACTTACATCAAATTTGACTTGCATTTATCTGTTAGAACTGTACCTCAGTGGAGAGGTGGATGTGGCATCTGCAGTCTTATTATTAGCAATAATAATAATTTTGTGTCTGAATATGTAAACTCTACATTACTTATTAGATACTCCATTTCCTCTTGGCTAAAATCACTTTGGGACTTGAGCCAAAGCCACTCCTGAGTAAAAGGCATCAGTAAGATTAGCATTTACCAGAACATTCCAAAATCAATAAGGCATGTATTTTTAAGAGCCTTTTAAAAAGCTGGCTATCTTTAGGTTGGCAAAGGAAGAAGTTCTAAAGGACCAGAACTGGGAGTGACACAAGTCAACAGCCTGCTTCATGGTTCCCTGTGAAGAAAAAATCTGGAAACTCTCAAGGGGGTTTTATTGCTGATCTAAAATGAGTTGATGAAACTCAGAATAAGGGAAATCCTTTTGATAGTGAGGGTCAGCCAATTGTCTTCTCAGAGTAAATTACGAAATTAAGACATTCTAAGATCAAGTCAAGAAAATTGTTAAAGGGCCTTCCTATTTATATTACCTCTCTCCTTGGCCTTCTCGTTAAAAATAACATTTATGTGGGTCTGTGGTTCCCTGTCATTAACAGCTGTGCTGTTCTGATCCCAAATTTCTGACATATATCCTGAATCTGTAAACTCAGATACAAATCATCAGCCAATATGATGACTGAGAGGGTAGTTCTGCTGATATATTGCCACCTCTCTTAAAAGGGTAACAAAATAGTGACTTCCACCCTGGCTAGAGTGGCTCAGTGGATTGAGTGCCAGCCTGTGAACCAAAGGGCTGCTGGTTCGATTCCCAGTCAGGGCACATGCCTTGGTTGAGGGCCAGATCCCCAGATGGGGGCTCATGGGAGTCAACCACACATTGATGCTTCTCACCCTCTCTCTCCTTCTCTCACCCTCTCTCTAAAAATAAATAAATAAAATCTTACAAAAAACAGCTATTCCTCTAATTTCAGAGGAAAATCCACTTTCTACTTTGTGTACAAAACTCAGTTGGAACTCAGTTGGGTATGGCGTATGAAGAAATAGGCTGAGAAGTGACAAAACTTCAGGAAACATGAGGCCTAGAGAAGGGAGAAATTATCAAACTATAAAAGGAAATGGAGTTTAGTCTGAGAAAAGAGAACAGGGTGTTTCCCCTTGTCCATGAGCATAAACTAGAAAATACACAAACCTCATTCCCATATTTTTAGTGATACAAACAGAGTTCAAATTTGGAAAGAGAGTAAGGAAAGAAGTGAGAGAATTTTAATGCTTGAAAAAAGTACAAAGAACATTGTAATATCAGTGTATAGGAAAAATGAATAAAATAAAGATAAAAATTATAGGATGGCCAATGAGATGCACAAAAACCATATGAGAGTATTAAGGATTTCAATTTCAGGCGAGGTCTTGGGTCCAAGATATACCTCCTATCACTACTTACATAAAACAACCTGGCATGCACCCCTATAGCCAAGACTTTGTCTCTAAAACTTTCCCCACTAAAATGAATGAGGGATCTTTGGAGAGTAATTGAATCCATACATCGCAACAGGAAAAATCAGAATGGGTCAGGTATGCTCTGTTGTCACCAGGAAGCATGAATGCTTTCAAGGATGGTGCTAAGTGGACAAATGGGACAGCTTAAAGGAGTTCTCATCAACAAAGGTATGATAATTTAAACATCAAAAAGGAAAAAATACTCTTCTTCTTCCCCTTCTGGTACCCCTGTAATTCGGATGTTGGGACGTTTAAAGATGTCCTGGAGGTTCCTAAGTCTCTCCTCACTTTTTTGAATTCTTGTTTCTTCCTTGTTTTCTGTTTGGTTGTTTCTTTCTTTCTTCTGGTCCACTCCATGGATTTGAGTCCCAGTTTTCCTCCCATCTCTGTTGGTTCCCCATGCATTTTTCTTCATTTCACTTATTGTAGCCTTCATTTGTTCATCTAATTTGTGAGCAAAATGAACCAATTCTGTGATCATCCTGATCACCAGGGCTTTGAATTGTGCATCTGATAGGTTGGCAATCTCTTCATCGCTTAGATAAATTGGCTCTGGGGCTTTGATTTGTTCTCCCATTTGAGCCATTTTTATTTCTGGGGTTTTTTTTTGGGGGGGGGGTCTAGTCATGGCTGTTACATAGTGAGGGGTTAGGAAAACTTATTTGAACAAATAATAAAGGAGAACTTCCCCAATCTGGCAAAGTAAATAGTCTTCCAGGAAGTCCAGGAAGCTCAGAGAGTCCCAAAGAAGTTGGACCCGAGGAGGAACACACCAAGGCACATTATAATTACATTACCCAAGATTAAAATGAAGGAGAGAATTCTAGAAGCAGCAAGGGATAAGGGGACAGTCACCTACAAAGGAGTTCCCATCAGACTGTCAGCTGATTTCTCAAAAGAGAC